>JAEMPF020000042.1:0-11641 GCA_022496165.2 Catalaphyllia jardinei | reverse complement strand
ATCTGACCTTTGATACATTTCTCTTAAATATTTCCACTTACTTGGTTTCTGAAAATCAGAGACAAATTTGGTCATTAAGGCATCTTTAGGCTGTAGTCTGGGAACCCATAGGTAAAACCTGTCAATTACTAATCTAGTTGTATCAACAGCACCATAAAGCATTTCTGCATCAGGATTTAAGTCTATTTCAAATTCAAGTTGCATTGGTGGCAGCATTCGTCCCTCTAATTCTTCAAAGAAAGAGTATCTGTTTAGTGGAATACTAACATTAACCTTTTTACGGTCTGCTGTCAGGAGTCGTCTCACTTCTAAAGGGGGGTTATTTGCTGCCACTGAAGATTCAGCACTATCAAGATACCAAAAACTATTTTTTGCTACACTTCGGGCATAGTCATCTGAATATTCAAGTAGATTTTTTTGCAAAAGTAACCAAATGTATATTATCAGTATCATAGATAATTTTACCAGCACTCTTTATAACAAGATGTCTTATAAGTGAATGTGAGCCACATAAGAGTGTTGTGCGTGTTGCAGCATTATCCCCTCCATCTGCTTTGAGATCAAGATGGAATTCCACTTCAAAATAGGCATTATACCAATCATAAAAACTACTTCGGTCGTTTATTACAAATTTATAACCATTCTTCTGTTGCTCCGTGCCATTTGCAGGAGCTCTTATATTACTCTCTAGTAAAAATCGGACTTCTTCATTTCTCTGGACGTTTTCTGGCGATCTGAGTGACATATATTTTTATTCCTATATTTTTTTTAAGATTGCGCTATAAGATTGTTACTTAACGTGTTAACTTCCTGTTCGGTCATTTTAGAATTATTTGCTGTCTTCTTTCTCTTTTTAGTTGTTGTTCCCGATAATCTCTCTCTTATAACATCTCCTGACCACTCTGCCATTGCTTTCGCTCCTTTTTTTGCCCCTTTTGTCACCTTTGAGGCTTTTCTTCCTATTGCTTTTGCAACAGCTGAGCCAACTGCACTTCCAACTGCACTAGCAGCTGCACTGAGTGGCTTCATAATATTATCAACTATAAGGCCATTTCCTCTGTGAACGTAAACGTATCTCTCAAGAGATGGATGATAGGTCTTTCTGAATTCTCTCGATTTAAGCATATAATTATTACTGCTTTATTTTTTTTAATATAAGTGAAAACGCAGTATCCGCATTATTTAAATAGACTGGTCTCCTCAATCCATCAGTTACATAGATGCGGATACTGGAAATACTGGTTTTATTTAATGGGTTATAAACAATACGCCTTGGTTCAAGAGTAAAACCATAGGATGCTCTTAGAGTTGCAGTACCAAAACTGTAAATAATATCTGATTCTTGACCATCAACTAAACTAGTACTTGTTAAATCGCAATGAATATGCAAGACATCAGTATCCTCTGTGAGATTTGGTGCTCTCTTCCCTATATTCTGCTCATCTTTAAGAATCTTCTTATCATACCCAATAAGTTCATTAAAATCAGATTTAGTTAGGTCAAGCTGATAGTTTGTGTCTAAAGTTATAATAACCCGGAAAGTTGGATCATCAAAAGTCAGTGTAATAGGATAGTCTTCATTTCCATCTCCATCTACTATTTTTGTCACAGACTTAATATAATTGTCTAGGTCTCTATATGTCCAAACGCCTTGAGTAAAATCAATATCTGTCCAAGTATTACCATTATCTCCGCTATATGATATTATCTGATTATTATATCCAGCATTGACATTTGTCCATGAAAAAAACATTGAGATAATTCTGTTAAAACCAATATAGTAGGTTGAGTCTGAATCTACAATCTTGGACAAAATGAATGAGAAATTAAGACTACCCCTCCCTCCAATTCAATGATGGAAAAAATGGCGCGCTTTCGTTGTTGCGCGAGCACATCATTGAATTGGGGGGAGGGGTACTTTCATTTCTCATTTTATTCTGTACAAGATTGTCCGAGGGCCGCACTGGCGTTACAAGAAGCTATATTTGCTATGCAGATCCCATCTTATCTGTTGTCGCAAACTCGATAACCAGAGAAAAAGAAGTTAGCCAAAATAAAATCTAATGAACTCTGTGCGCGACTCAAGCAGGATTGACATAAAATCACAACCTGATTTATTTTTGGTGTGTCATATACTTTATTATTATGAAAATTGAATATGCATAAGTGCGTGTTGAAGTGTTGGGCCTGAAAAGCGAAGTTATTTCTTTAATCAGGTATTAATTATTGAGGTCTTGCGCGATTTTTATCTGCGTTATTTCTTTAACCAAGCCGAATATACATATATTAATTGTTGGTCGGTTGCGCGCGCGGGAATCAAAATATTAAGCGTTGCACATCTCTGATTAAGCTCGCTTTCTTAGTTTTTCCGAATTTACCTTTGAATTTTGGTCCCTCTAAAAGTACTTTATCGATTCCTTCACACCGGTTGAAGGGTTCATTGAGGTGAGTGAGATGGAGTGAATGGCGCGTAGTTTGCTGGCAGTCTTTGCCCGCAGATTTTACGACGAAAGAAAAGAACATTTCAACTTACCCGCAGAAAGAAAAAAAAAATAAAAATAACAGAAGAGGAGATCGGTCTCGAACCCGAGAGAGTTCATGCACGCCACCTTGAACCGCGACATACACGCCAATCCAATGCGCCACTTCAACCATAACGCTTTCAATCCGTTATTTTGGGAGCCTTAACTTTTCAGACCGTTATTGGATATTTGTCTGTTGAAGTCTTTTCTATCTGTAGAATAGTTTTCTCTATAGAAAAAAGAGGTCTTGCGCGATTTTTATCTGCGTTGAAATGAAATTCAACGATTTACAAGTTTTTATTGACGATTTTTTACGGTTAAGCACGGTTTTGTAGCAGGGCAGTAAAATAATATTCTTCGTTCAGTTTTTATTTCATTGATTGCCAAAATCGTCCAAAAAATCGTAGGAAATACCTCGTAAACCGTCACAAAAACGTGCAAGCATCGTTTTGACATAGTGCAAGCCTGGTGAGTGCCTATAGAGAGCGGTACTTTTATCGACTTCAGTCTTTCGCCATTGTTTCTTATTATGTCAGTGATACGACTATTCATAGACTCTATAGTTTTATTGATCAGCTCCTGCGAAATACGATAGATTATTCTGTACTTAATACTCGCTTAATGTGAAATTTGAAGTAGTCTTTAGAATTTGGATTGAAGCTTAGTGCTTCGCGCACTGTTCTTTTTTGTCAATGGCGGGTTGTACTGAGCTTTTCGAGCACTAATATGATTCGTTATTAATCCCAGTACTGCTTTGGAAAAATGTGGTTAGAATAGCGTTGTTTTTTTTTTATTGTTTCCAAAATACACTCCAATTGTAGTACCTAAACTTAGGTTAGCTGCGTTACCACTGAGCTCTGACGCGCGTGACTGCGACAGACACCACTTCCTTTTACTGCCAATAAATGTGTTGACATATTAGTGCCTAATTACCGGCTCCCTTTGTATTGTCACGTTGAAACCCTTCGGACAATCTTGGACAAAATGAATGAGAAATTAAGACCACCCCTCCCCCCAATTCAATGATGGAAAAAATGGCGCGCTTTCGTTGTTGCGCGAGCACATCATTGAATTGGGGGGAGGGGTACTTTCATTTCTCATTTTATTCTGTCCAAGATTGTAGCATTATTGTTGGCGTAAACCGGGTAGTAAAATCACCTGGTCGATTTCCTGGTTCATTTTTAACCGCAAAACTACTCAAAGTTATTTCTCTCTCCATTTATACCTTATCGAAAATATTTTTTAATTAGTTTTCCATATTGACTTTTATTCATATGACCAGCATGGTGGAGTGCATCAAGTATAGTTACACCCATGTTTCTCATCGCTATGCTTGTATTCCCGGCTTTCATTTCTGCAAGGATTAGAGTCAACTTATCGAGCATTTCTTTTGGGTTATGGAAAAAATAGGCTCCTCCTCCCTTTTTAGTAGGCCCTCTAGGGGCACCATAACCCTTATATGTTTTACTTTTGAATTTATACGTTTTAATATAATCATTAAGCTCCCCACCTAATTTGTCAGATCTATTATGGACGAGATCTCTCTGTTCTGCGCTTATTTGCCCTTTATTAAATTTTCTTGTTGCCTGTGATTTAAGAGCAATTACTTGTCTTCTCCGAGTCTCTGCATCTTTTACAACTTTAGCCAGATAATTTTTGCTCTTTGTATTTGTCATCTCTGGTTGAGATAATCTCGCATTTACATCACTATAATTTGGTAAATCTAATTCGTCTAAAATCTTATCAGCTTCTAAATCCCCTGTTATTTCTTCACCATATTCCTCTTCTTCTTCCTCTTCTTCGGGAGCCCCTTCAATTGGTAGGGGATCTTCATATGCGGGAGGCAGTTCATATTCTGGAGGGGGATCATCAGGAATTTGCCAAAGATTTGGATCCATTTTATATTGGGGTGGTTTTCCGGGTGCTACATAATCTTCTAGATTTAACAATCCCTCCACATACATATCTTCATAGGGAACTACTTCGGGTGCATAATCAATACCTCCCTCTCTATTCGCTCTGGGTACCTGAAATCTCACTCTCTTCCGCGGTTTAGTCTGTTCAGCTATTTGATCAAGCTTATCTAGCCTAAAAGTCTTTGCAATCGCTTGATCGGTACTTTTACTCGTTATCCTCTCTTCTGTTATTTCATTGAAGAGACCTCTCTTTGCCCTTCCTGTCCGGGTCCTCCGTTCAGCTAATTCTTTCCATTTTGATAGACTCATATATTAACATAATTTATATTTTTATAAATCATACAATGTAATGTAATATTAGAGTATTCCACTAATTGAAAAAGAATATATCCATATAAATTATAGATGAAAATTCCAAACTATGACTCAGCTTCAAACTCTAAAAAGGAATATAAAAGGCTAAAACCTTTTATGCCTTCGGACACTTTCCGAATGCTAATTTGTGGACCTAGTGGTTGTGGTAAAACAAATACCCTTATGCATATGCTCTACAATCTCTTATACTTTGATAAGATTTACCTCTTCTCAAAAAATCTAGAACAATGTAAGTATCAGAAATTAATGGATACATTCCAGCCTATCTCCGAAGAGGTTGGTTATGATGTTATCGAAGCCAGTAATGACGAAATAATTCCTCTATCTGAACTAGATGGTGATAACCAAAAAATAGTCATATTTGATGACTTCTTATGTGAAAAAAATCAGAAGTCTCTCGTTGAATACTTTATTGGTGGTCGTCATAAGGGTTGTAGTGTTATCTATCTCTCTCAATCTTATTATCTCACTCCAAAAGATATTCGCCTTAATTGCTCTCACTTCTGTTTCTTTGACTCTCCCTCTGCAGGTGAAACCGCTAGAATGTGCAGAGAAGTTAATATTCCGAAAGCTAAATTCCTAAAGGCATTTTCAGAACCTTACAGTTTTGCTTATATTGACAAGATAAATAAGACTATTCGGAAGAATTTTAATGAAAATATATTATAAAAAAAATATCTATATATATTATGTGTGAAGAGAAAAGTGAAACTCCAATAGATTTTGAAATATATAAAGATGAGATAGATCTCTATGAATGTGCAAACTGTAGAATGACTTTGGAAGAATTTGCAGCGGCTCTCACTCCAGAATCTTCTCAGCAACAATCTCAGTCTCAGTCTCAGTCTTCTTATGATTCGTCTTTTATAGATGATTCTTCTCAATCTCAGTCTCAGTCTCAGTCTCAATCTCAGTCTCAGTACTCATGGGAACTATCTCAATCTAGCTCAGAGGATAGTGATTAATTAATATTTAAAAAATAAAACACATCTATTGCTATATATGGGATATAGTAATGGATTACTTGAACAAAAAGATACTGAAGGTGGAAAGGGAGAAAAGGGAGATAGAGGTCTTCCTGGCATTGGTTTCCACCTTACAGATGATGGAAATTTCGACATTGACCAGAGGAGACTAACAGATGTAGGAGCACCAACTGATAATAATGATGCAGCTACAAAACCTTATATTGATGATGCTGTTGACACACATATTGTCCATTATTATTTACAGCCAAGTTTTCTAGTTTATGAGGGATCTGTAGAATTGGCTCCAACTGATAGTGATGGTTTTAAAGATTTATACAAGAGAGGAGCATCTGGAACAGATAATGACTTTGGTGGTCAGACATTTCTCAATTTAAGGCTGATTAATGATAATCTAAGTAGTGGTATTTATACTTCTATTTTTAGAATAAAATGCCGAGAGGGCAATAGTTTTGCCACCGATTATACTCACATATTCAATGTAAAGGGTAGTTTAAATTATTCTTCAAAACACTCCGGAGAAATTACAAGAGCTTTTATTAAGTTTAGATCAGATGGAAATAGAGTTGATATTAGTTTACAGATTGAAATTTAAAAAAAAAATCCACTTATTGAATTCCAATTCCTAACAAGAGTATTAAAAGGTTCACATGGAACTGGTTTCAGTGATGATATATTCAAAGTTTCCGATGAAGATGATAACCATGAGATTCTCTACTTCGAAAATATCAATATGAATGGAAATGTAATTGAAGGTTTGGCCGATCCATCGGATGACCGTGATGCGGTGAATAAAAAATATTTGCGGAGTGAGACTGATAAACTATTGCCTCTCTCTGGAGGAACAATGAAGGGGCATATTGATATGGATAATAATAGAATAGAAGATTGTGGTAAATTAGTTATGAAAAGAAATGGAAATAGTATAATAGATTTAAATTTAAATAAATTAGTTGGTGTCGGTAATCCAGTAAACGATAATGATGGGGTGAGAAAGAAATATGTTGATGATGAAATA
Source organism: Catalaphyllia jardinei (assembly GCA_022496165.2). NCBI lineage: Eukaryota > Metazoa > Cnidaria > Anthozoa > Scleractinia > Caryophylliidae > Catalaphyllia > Catalaphyllia jardinei. Next base: position 4,824 of record JAEMPF020000042.1, on the reverse strand, counting down.
GCTAAAATCCCATCAGTAGACACTTCAAATCTACTCCCCTTAGATGGTAGTAGGTCTATGACAGGTGATCTCCAAATGGATACACACCATATTCTAGGGATACAAAACGTAGATAATCACATAGATACTGACTCATTAGCCGTTAAGAGAAAAGATTTATATAGCGCGGTAAATAAAGAATATCTCTATGAAAATTTTATTAAGTTAAAGAGCAATGCTGATGGAACTGAGGCTTTTGATCTGCGAGGTAAAAAAGTTCAGAACTGTGAGCCATTTTCTGATAATTTATTCTCTAATAATGAACTTGTCTCTAAAGCATATGTTGATAAAAAAATTTCAAAAGATGATACATCAGGTTTGCTCAAATTAGATGGTTCAAGAGCAATGACTGGTAATTTAAACATGGGCGATCACAGTATTACTGGAATTAAGAGTTCTTCTGCTGATAATGCGGCTCTAACAGTTGGGGTCGCTAAAGCGACTTATTTGCCATTATCAGGTGATCGGGCAATGCAAGGTAATCTAAATATGGGAGGATTCTCCATTGATGGTCTGAAGACAATTGTTGAAAATGATGGTGATCCAGATAATAGAGCGGCTATTCTTAAACAGGCTGTTAATTTTGATTTCTTCGAAAAGGAGAGAACATATTTAAAAGAACTAATAAATGACCGGGTTTCATTAAGGGGTGATAATATGACGGGTGATCTCAATTTCGAATTTACTCAACAGTCTGGCCCAAATGCTGGCCAGACAGTGAATAAGAGTGTAAAGGGATTAGCAGACCCTGTAGATGAGAGAGATGCAGTAAATAAAAAATATGTTGATAAATCAGTTGACACTTCAGATCTCCTCTATTCTGATGGATCGATAGCGATGACTGGCAATTTAAATATAGGCAATAACAGTATTATTGGGCTCAAAGATCCATTACCATCTAATAGCAATTATGCAGCATCAGTTAATTTCGTAAATAAGAGTATTAATGAGGGTACTCCTATCGTTGGAGGTATCATTGACCAAAAAATAGCAGAGTCAGAAGCGGGGTCAATTGCGTCTATTAATTGAGAAAATGTCTTTAAAAAAGTAATGGATGATGACCTTTTAAAAGAGGATGATGATGAAATTCATAAAATTGGAGCCATAAATAAAGACTATCACCGTATAAATCAAAAAACATACCATTTTCAAATTGATTATGACTCAAGTATAGGTTATTATAGTACTCGACTGAGTATTGATGTTGTATATTTACCAATCGGAGAATATACTATAGTTTATGAAATGTATATTGGTGATGGACTCTCTGTTGATGAAATTAATGCATCTAGCGGCACTCTCTCTGTCTCTAAAATTAATAGCAAAATAGTAAATAATAAGACTAGAAGCGTGATACATTTTATAAGGCTATTATCAATCCTAGTTTTGATGATTTAGATATTGTTAGAAAACAGTCCTAAGAAAGCGCGCACGCTGATTGGTTAAAAAGCCTGTTTGTATAACTCGATGGAGACACAGAACTAAGCGCGCGCTGTTGACGTAGTGATGGCGCGAGCAAAGAGAATTTACATTTTGATAATCAAAGTTAACAAGTTGTTTTCCTTTTTCTCGCCGTGGTGTTTTCTAAAAGAAATAGAAAACATATACTCCGTGTTTGTATCGAGTTATACAAACACTCGTGAAAGTTTGGGAGAACTCGAAAAAGCTGTGGAAACACTCGCCTGCGGCTCGTGTTCCCACAGCATTTCTCGTTCTCCCAAACTTCCACTCGTGTTTGTATAACTCGATACAAACACGGTACATGTTTTCTATTTCTTAAATATTAGGCTTAAAGGTAGGACAGATCCTAAAACAGATATTTATGTGGTAGTCTATGGCATTCTAGGTTATCAGAATGATGTGGTCGTAAGTATTTGGGATCGTCTTTATTATTATGATGATGATAATCACATCAAATTTGAAGCGCCAATCGATATGAATTCCAAAAAGATAGAGAACCTCGCAGAGGGCACTTCCGGTGGTGATGCTGTTAATCTAGCACAAATGCAAAAATTGTTTAGTGTGCACTTTTATACAAATCTTCTGGAACACAACAACGCAAAAATAGTAAAGTTTCCAATAGTAAACGGCGATTTTGTAGTCAGTGAGAGTGATAAATCATTACTAAGGGTTCCTCATAGTGGTTATTATCAAGTAATATTCAGTGATTTTTATAAAGGAAGTGGTGGGTTAAAAATTAGAGACATGTCAAGGTTAAAAACTCTGTTTTATCAGGGGCTCAATAATGTAGCAAATTGGACTCCAATAACATTCAACTCAATATTTCTGATAACACTTAGAGATGGGACAAAATATTCAGAAATAAAATGTTTTATAGATGAAGAGGATAGTGCTATTTTAGATGGAAGAGAATACAGTAATTTCTACATTAAATATTTACATCCTTAAAAATATTATACAATTTATTATTATATGGGGTTTACTAATGGTATAATAAAAACAATAACAAATACAGAAAAAGGCAAAAAGGGAGATAGAGGTATTGGTTTCACTTTGACCGCCGACCAGCATTACCATATTAAAAACCGGAGATTAACTAATGTATCCGCTCCGGTAGATAACAGTGACGCGACCACTAAAAAATTCGTCACGGATTTATTAAAAACAAAAGCCGGAACTACATATGTAAACAATGAGTTAGCTAAAAAAGCTAGTCAATCTGTTCTCCTTAATGCTTTAGAAGCATTAGCAGTATTAGAGAATAAAGTCAACATGTTAGAACATAATGCTGTAGAAGCATTAGAAGCATTAGAGAATAAAGTCAACATGTTAGAACATATGGTTCGCGAGCTTCAGAGCGGCGGTAGTAGGTTTAATCGACATCGCGCGGGCGACAATGAGTCACCTTTCTAAAATAGGGGAATCCCCCGCAGACATGAGTCATAGTGCGTGGGCAGTAAGGAAACGCGTTTCCCTTTGTCTGACCCAACAGACAGTGAGTCCGCAGTAAGGAAACACGTTTCCCTTTGTCTGAGCCATCAGATTGAGCGTGGGTTGCAGGGAAACACGTTTCTAGCATTGATAAATAATTTTCCTGTAATTATTTATAAATATGAGTAGAAAAATTTGCGATTTCAATCATATTTCACCAAAGTTAAATAGCGATCAAATAGATGAATTGATTGGTTATTTCAAAACAATTCACCGAAAATGGTTTTTATATAAGCGAGCTCATAAGCATTACAGAAATATTAAATATGCAGCAAGATTGTTTTCAGGAGCCATTGCCGGAGGCGGTATTGCATCAGCTATTGTCTCAGGTTCTATTTTGACTATTATTTCTCTTGGCGGTTCTCTGCTAATTGAATGTTTGCTTGACTACAAGAACTTTAATGAAAACATGAATAACTGCAAGTATGCTTTCCAAAGCTATGCCCATATGCTTATCCGAATTAGGAGCGCATTAAGGCGAGGTAGCTTTAACAGTGTAGATCCTATTAATGATATTGCTAATTTAGATAATTTCTTTGTTGGTATTTGCCCCCATGTTGGCAGGTATGAAAAGTATTATTGGAAAAAGTATAGTGAATAAAAAGTAAAGTGAATAAAAAATGAGTATCTTTTTTATATTATATGGATCCTGAAGCAGAGGCAACAATAAAGAGGTGTTATTATAAGGTTCAAAATGGTCGAATTATAATACCTAGAATTAAACCGAAGATTATTCCTAAAAACCCTAAAACCCAGCTTTAATTAAAGATGGAGTTATTGCAACAAGAGATGAAAATTATAGTTATATGGATAAGACTTTTAGAGTGCAAGAGCATTCTAAAAGAGAAGATATAGGTCCAAGCGTTATTTGTGATAAACAAATATAATTAGGGAACACTATAGAGTATTATATGAAGGTGGATGTCTTTATCAAAGAAAAGACCCACCTGGTTTCTCAAATGTATAATGGGTTAGCTCTATTTTTTTGCTTTTGAGAGCGGTGGGCTGGGGTGGGCTGGGCAGACCTCCTCTATCCCTTTTTTAAAAGGGTGGGTTGGGGTGGGCTGGGGTGGGCTCCTCTCCTCTATTTTTTTATCCCTTTTTAAATGGTGGGCTGGCAACCCCCATTACGACACTACTATCGACATCATTTTCAACCCACCCTGTATAGACCCGGGAGGCAACATTTTCTAAGACTCTTGCAAATCGACTTCCGGGATAACGGATCGACAAAAGGAGACACGATTCGTGTCGATTCGATCGAGTCACGTCGAAGCGACAACATTTTCGACCCACCCTGTTATATTTCTAATTGCCTTGCCAATCGAATTCCGGGATAACGAATCGACTACAGGGAAAACGATTACGTGTCGATTCGATCCGGTAGAAAGAATCGACAAGATTTTCACCCCACCCTGTATAAAAGCGGGACTCTATATTTTCTAAGTCCCTCGCATATCGACTTCCGGTTAGTCGAATCGCAAATACCACAGACGAATCGACTCTAGTTTGGTGTATTGGACAACCCTCTTGGCCTTAAAAACTCGGCTTCTATAGCTACTTGAGACAGTCTGGAAAAGTTCTGAAAATCAAGGAAAGCTTCGATCCATCTTTTCTGATCGATGAATAGATCATTATCATATCCTTAAGCTGGCAGAATTACCAGTTAATTCCATTTTGTGAGGCTAGAAAATAAATTATAAAAGATGTAATTTGCATATAGAGGTTCATTTTTTCGGAAGGCTATGAAGAACGATTCATATCACAATGGAGTTTTCCCAACTGAAAAAGTACCCGTCAGTAATAGATGCGATTATTTTTTCTGTTCAGACA
>JAEMPF020027659.1:0-11648 GCA_022496165.2 Catalaphyllia jardinei | reverse complement strand
GGTCGTTCTCGTCTTCGTCCGCGACGAAGGTGCTTAAGGTCTCTATTAATATGACGAGCACCTCAAGTGGGTTTCAATCCTTCGTAGCAACTGTTCATTCTACCACAATGCGGAACAGCATGTGAACATTATACATTCCATAAAGTACTTACGACATAGTGTATGCCGGGTTTGAAGATATTAGAACTTTTCTGGCGTTTTTATGGGTTTTTAAAGTTTTCGTGCGCTAAGAATTATGAGTCAATATACCATTTATCATCTTTATCCGACCTACGGAGGATTGTAAAACCAAAAACAAAGTAATCACCAATCACAAAGGACAAAGACAATCTAGCCAACCAATCGAAAGTCCAATAAATTACGTGTAGCTGACGTGAAGCGCGGGAAAACTTGTGCGATTCTGGTTTTACTGAAGGACTTAAGGACCGATTTTTTTACGTTTTTAATCTTTGCACGATCCAGTCATATGGTACGGAATAAATTATGCTGGGACGCAAATGACGCAGTGGGACTTTTAAGATTTAAAACAACAACAAAAAAAAGTCGGGCTGGACTGGTAAGAGTTTCTTTGGTTTCGAAGTCCCACTGCGTTATTTGCGTCCCAGCATAATTTATTCCGTGCAATGTGACCGGATTCTCCTATGTTTTGGAGAAAAAGACCGATTGCAGGGCGATCATAAATATAAGCTTCTATCCTGGTAAGTGCGGAGTCATGTTTCGGTTAATTTTTTAACATGGTGTTTTTGTTTACTGTCGTTTCTTCGTAAGTAGTTTTTGTTTGTCTGAAGCGGCAAACCTGGAAGTTTAATCTGGACATGGTCGCTTTCATTATCAAGAGCTGATTGCTCAAACGTGACCGATACAATTCATTTTAGTGGAGTATATACAATTTGGGATAAATTGATCCACTTCTAACCAATGAGAAGCGAGTATTAACGATAGCAGTATTATTGCAGTAATTGTGTTTGAAAGTTATCAATGTAAATTTCTGGCATCGAAATCTTGCAGCAACTTCTATAACATGGACAGCACCTCCTCCAGCCTGGAGTCAGACAGATGTAAATGATGTTAGAACTGTTGACATTCTGGTATTTAACAGAAGTACTCAAGTGCAGCTGAAATGGAATTACATACTCCCCGCTGGCTCAGACCTGCAATTAACTACATTTTCCATTATCGATGAAGGCTCTAATGATATTGGCTTTAAATTAAGTGGTAGTGGTACCCCTACAATATCCATATTAATATCAGCAAAAGTAAACTGGCCAGCTTGATAATAAAAAAGAGCCACTGAAAGAGAAGAAACTACTTTCCAGTGTCAGCTTTGGACGTCAAACCCATGGCGATACAGAGTTCGCGTCAAATTGACAGGTAAGAGCTGAGTTCCTCGAGTTATAAAGTCCTATCTTTATATGCTGATTTTCCTCAATGGCAGCCAAGATTCGTACGAGAGAGTGTTTTGGAAAAGCTAGGGTGACCCTGAACCCCATCATGACGTGCAAATGTTTTTTAAAAGCTAGGGTGACCCTGAACCCCATCATGACGTGCAAATGTTTTTTAAAAGCTAGGGTGACCCTGAACCCCATCATGACGTGCAAATGCTTTTTAAAAGCTAGGGTGACCCTGAACCCCATCATGACGTGCAAATGTTTTTTAAAACATGCACGTTTAGCAAAGTTTTAAAAAAACTTTGCTAAACGTTACGTCTTATCGTGATAATCAAAATTCGGTTTCAGCTTGCCGTTTTTGAATTGTAAGCACTTAAATTTGAAACTTACGGTGTTTTAGCAGGTCAGACTGTTGCTCTGGCAATCTATTGTAACAATGTGATGTAACAGAGAATTAACTCTGAAGTTTAAATTTTAGTGCTAATTTAACCCATGAATAACTCACTGGGCGTTACTCAGTCGTAGCTCAGTCGGTAGAGTAACGGTAGATCTAATCCGGAGGTCGTGGGTTCGATTCCCACTGAGGTCAAAAGATTTTTTCTTTACCTCGTGTGGTTCCCTTATTCCCTTTACTAGGGCTAACGCCCAGTGGGTTATTCATGGGTTAAATTAGCACTAAAATTTACACTTCAGAGTTAATTATCTGTTACATCATTTGTGTTCATAGTGCTACGCGGCACAACATTCATATATTGTAACAATGTGTTCGCCAATAATTGGCCAGTTTTTTGATACCATAAATGTAGCATCATCTGATAAAGACTGGTTATAATTAGGGTTCGTACGTGTCCTGGAAAACCTGGAAAGTCCTGGAATTTTATAGCATTTTCCAGGACTGGAAAGTTCTGGGAAAAGGCCACTGGTCCTGGAAAGTTCTGGAAATCTGTTAAACTCAACTAAAAAATATGAAGTGTATGGAAGGCGGTAAGGGGAATTGACATTGAGATCTTGGGAGTGTAGGGGTTAATGTGAATTTAAGAGCCTTTGAAAAATCAATCTGAGTCCTAGAAAAGTCCTGGAAAAGTACTAGAAATTTGTTTCTGAAAAAGGGTTCGAACCCTGTATAATGATCCATTGAAATCTATAAGTCTTGAAAAGTGCTGGAAACATTTTTGAGCCACCGCAAAGAAACGAAGCAAACTAAAAATTTATGTCGCATGCAGTGGCGGCTGAAGGAAGTTGAAGCCGATGTGTTTGTGACACTCACAGTGCATGTGACAGCTAAAAACTTTCTTTTTTTCCTAAAATGGGACTATGAGTCTGGGAATCCGGAGGTCGCGGGTTCTAGCCTCTTTCTGACCCGTAGTTTTGTGTAGTCCCGAGTTTAACTCCTCGGTCACATTTGTTAACACCCAGCTGGTCCGCATCCTGCATGTTGAGATTTTTAACCATGTTACCTTCAGTTACGTTATTTATTTCCTATTTTGTTTCCATTGGCCCTGAAAAGCCCCTTTAGGGTAGTAGTTAATTAAAATATAAGAGGCCGTGGTAGATGGCACGCATTTTCTAGTGCATGCAGGCAAAAAAGTGTTGTGGTGAATGTTAATTTTTATCTATTCATCAGTAAAGTCAACTTACATATCTTGTTTTTTCAGTTTGACCTTTTTAAGAACTTCAGATACAGTGGGATCAAATACCATTAAACGTATCAGTTGTTGATGAAGGCAACAATGTCACTCTACAGTGGAGGTATAGCTACACCCTAGGCTTGTCGCCCTCATTTCGACAGGCTTCATTCAATCTTTGATCTCCGTGATGGTGACGGCAAGCGCATTGCAAACAAACTACTGCAGAATGACCTCTATGAGGATCCCGCTTATCAAGGCCGTTTCAGAATCCATATAGAGGATACCAAAGCGTCGATGACTATTCTTCAGACAGTGGAAGATACAAGTTTGAGGTTTAAACTTGGTGGGCTTACAAGCATAATAGAAATTTCAGTGCAATGTAAGTAACTTCAGAAATATTTGGTCATTTTCCTCCGTTTCTCCTCGCTTACCGTACACAGACCTACTGAAACAGTGCATGGACTTTACTGAAGTAGACATTATATTCACTGCTGTTGTTAGAACAATGGCAGTTCTTGTATTGTATTTATACAGAGTATATGCTTAGAGTATAGCCAACTTATAATGGAGCCACTAACCTCATTGTCAATGTCACTGCTGGAAGAGACTATTGTCTAGTAATAAAAACAAGGACGAGTTTAATCGTGCCACGAGACAAGGTCAAGTTCGAATCAAGTCAAATGTATCTTTTTGGATTTATATGGTCTTTGGTTGTAATTTCTCTGTCAAAATGATATACTATAGGTACAAAAACAGCGGGATTTGCCTCTTTTTCACCGGCGATAGCAAAAGTTAAGCTTAGTTCCTTTAATGGTTAGCAGCTCCTTCTCAAACAATCAGCGACATCCATTGATTTTTGTCACAGATTCCGAACTAAGGTTAAAGCTAAGAAATTAGTAAATGGCGAAGCTCAGCAAGGAATGCCCCTAGTTTCAAGCTTATATTGTCTTAAAATACAAAACGAAATGTTGGTTTCGTAATCGCGTTTGCGGTAGCTAAGCTTGCAGTGGAAAACTGTTTCCTGTCAAACCTAACTGACAACTTTCTTAACAATTATCGTGAAACGATATTTATTTAAAAAAAGAAAAAGTGAAATAAATATTATTTGACTCGAACTTGACTTTTGACTCGAACTAAATTTGAGGTCGAACTTGTGCTACCATTAAACTCCAACGGAGACCAATCGCAACTACGAAAATTACCTCAGAAATTACATAAATACATGCTCTTTTCAGTTCCAGCAAACCTAACTAATGTAAGTCGTGACCAGATTGTGCGTGAAGACTCAAACATGCAGTTATTGTGTGAAGCAACCGGTGTACCAACGCCAACCATCACCTGGACCAGAGTACTGGAGGATGGCAGCAACAGTGAGATACTGCACCAGGGTCAAACATGGGATTTTCCAAACATCAGTAGAACTTCCTCTGGGACATACCGCTGTACAGCTGACAATGGGTTTGAAAATCCAGCTAACCATAAGGTTAAAGTGAATGTCACGTGTAAGTGAATGTGCATTGTTTCTTTGTTTAAGGGCCCGGATGTTAAAATGTCATATTTTATTCTTTCCGCGCAACTTGTAACCCCACTCTGTGACAAAAGTTAGGTCCTGACTGGGTCTGCTAGGTTGTTTTGCTGTATTTGGCCATTTAGTTTAATTTGTTCACACATGAAGACGTTATCAAATGGAAGACCTCTGTGGTTTTAACCATTGCAGCGAAAGACATTTCTGTCTTTGGTCGGTTGTATGCCGATGAATAGCACTGGCCACTTACTTGAAGGCGTGCTAGCAACACGGGGATTAATAAACTGATATACTGTAAATTAAATCACGTTAATGCAGTTTGATGTAAATCTTGATGAATTGAGCAAATTTGAGAATTGATTCTGGGAATCAGTTTTCGCACTTTTGATCCTACTTTTCACAGATCCCGCCAAGATCGTTAAACTTGAAAGTGAACATGAAGTTGCAAGACAACAAAGTGTATCACTTGACTGCAAAGCAGAAGGAAATACACAGCCGGCTTATTCATGGACATAATGTGATCCACAGCAAAGGGGGTGCCATGAAAGCATACTGAACATCTCAGAACTATTAAGTGACATTGTCTATACTTGCAACGTAACAAATAGTTTGGGCAATGATGCAAGAAATACCAGTGTTGGTAAGTTGATACCTGCTAATTTGCGTATTATGGGATATATACATGCAGGACCGTTTGTCAAAGGCCTGGCTGCCAAGCTTGTGCACAGCTTTGATTGCGTGACATTGAGAAGCTGTTTGTGTCGCAAGCTGGCCTAAAGTTCGTCACATGCGGCAACGTTCTGCTGTCTAAATCGACCGAATTATGCCCCAGTTGGTACAATTAGCTTCATCCACTCTGTTTTTTCACAGCATATATCCTCTCTAGTTCAGTTCCAGCCAGAAGCATATAAGGATTGAAGTTTCCATTTATTATTTTCAACCTCTCATATCATACGGATTACGTTGTTTACGGATGAGTTTAAGCATCCGTTGCTCTACTTAGAGTGAGATTGAGATCTTTTATTCTGCTTCAAATCGTACGTAGACCTGCGAATAAAAATTTGTTTAACTAAAAACCGTTATAAACAAACGAAAACATTGACATTTCTTCCTTTGATCTGTTTCTCTAACCAGTCGTAGCAAGCACTGTGATTAATGTGACACTGGTCATCACAAGTGAAAGTTGTACTGATGGACAATTCAGTGATACAAACTTGTTAAGGAATAAACTACAAGAAACGGCAATGTCTCAGAGTATTGACTTTTCATATTAACCTAAACCTGACGAGACAACGTGCATCTCATTAACCTGTATTTCTGGACAAATCAGTATAGTCTGAGATGACGACCATCGGTGGTGCTAAATACTCGTGCTTAGAATAATTTTTTCCGATATTGTTTTAATCTTGTGATGTTTAGCATAATGATGTTTTATAACGATTGTTCTTTTTTGTTAGAGACTACCTAAATGTATATATGTGACATTTTTAAAAGTCGTCTTTCCGTGACTGTGCCTATTTGTACGTCCAAGCTGTTTTGTGCGACCAGCTTCACGAACGCAATGATTTGTCCATACACTGTTGATTGACTGTTCATTCAGCTAGGGCTGATCACTTGTAGCAACTAACTGAAAATAACCTTTTTGTGTCTTGAGAACTTAGTCTTGCCAATTCCTTTTTGGTTTTAGTTGAAGCAGGGAAATAAGTAACATACAGAGGTCGTACATGTACATAAGCCAATAGCAGTATCTGACAGTGGCGTTTTACATCACACACACCATATTGCATAAACATGCAAATGCAAATGAACATGTAGAGTTGAAAATGCATGAAATAATCACTTTTTGATATTTTGTTTCCCAGGTTGACGGTATCTTTACGAGTGACGTTAGATATTAAAAATTCGGCACTTCTAGATGTCAGGTAACTATGCAAACTGTTGCGTCAGATTGATATCTAGCCATTATTTTACCCTTCAGTGTAAAATTCAAACGTTTCTTGATATTTCCATTGTGCGTGTCCTCCAAGGTGCGGAAGTGTTATTGTTGATCTGGTCCTAGAGTTCAATTCTACTGTTAAAGAAAACGATGTACTAAGGACACTTCAAGATGCTGCAAAGGATAGAAAGCTTGGATATTTTGACCTGAATACCTCATCCATAGTAGGCATGCGACCTCAAACAGGCGCAACTGCATCTACCAGACCTACCGGACCTACCAGCTCACCCGAGAGTGAGTCTTCTGTATTTGTTTTACTTATGTTTTGTGAGCACTGAGGTGTTCTTAAGGTGATTCCCGAGTGAAAGAACCCGACATAGATTTCCGATGAAACTTGGTAAGGTTAGGTGTCATTACAGTACAAGGAGATGTTAAAAACGTAATAAAAAGAGGGGGTCACTGTGCTTGTTTTCATGCCACGATGCTGACAAATATGGTTATTTATGTGACGTTTGATTATCTCAGTGCGCAGCAAATAAGCTCGATTATTTTTCAATGCGGCCAGTTACATCAGACAGAGTTTGACTTTCTTTTATTGCTGATTCATCTACGTCCCAGAAAAAATGGCTTCAAATACCCTGCATTATTAATTGATATTTTATCCTTTAAAGGAAACATAATTTGGACTTGCTCTATTGGGCCCGTTACGTCTCTATCTGTAGCATTTATTTCATTTGCCAAAAAAGTAGCCATAGATTTCTGCCAATTTCTTTTCAGTTATTGTGGATATTCTTCTCATTGAATTTATAAAATAAAAAGTAGGAGTCACCGAGCTCGTTTAAGAGAAAAAGAGCTTTTATCTCGCTATCGAGCTTAGTTTGAGGGAAATCTCTTATGTTTTGTATGCGCGCGCTCATGTGCGCGCGCTCATGTGCGCGTGCGCATGTGCGCGCGCTGATGACGCAAAAATCGTGCGCAGTAGGAATGCGCAATGCAAACTCGGGATTCACCTTAAACCATTTAACTTATCAAACTACTATCAGCCTGAAAATAACCGTATGCGCATGGCATTTATAAGGTAACGATATGCAAATATATGATTAGTATCATCTTCCCTGATTGATGTATCGCTCGCTAGTACTTCTTATAACTTTGGATTTAAAGAACGTCACCCAAACTCGTGAGGTATAAGTACAAACGTGTAGTAAATGTGCACCTCACGGGATTTCTTGGATTGGCCTTGACATTGTGTTGGCCAGTTCGTTTATCATAAATTGCAGGTTCTCATCTTGGCATTTGCGCACTTGTCCGAAATTATACAGTGTTTTACTTGCATGCGTAGTTGGTAGCACGGTGAAGCATATAGGGTAATACAAACATCAGTAAAAGATCTTGGAGACAGAAAATAACGTTATAATGAAGTCGTTCTTTTTTTTGTGACATTTCACCATAACACTATGTTCTGCCTGACGTTATGTTCTTCTATAAGGCCTCACAGAATACAATGGACATACAAAAGGATATATTAACGAGTCTTAGGGGGCATTTCTTTGGGAAAATCCAAGATTGTTTCTTCAATCCGAATCCGGATGTTGCGTTTCTTTACTAAACAGATCACTCTAAGATCACTCGGATCGTGGTCCATCAAAGAAACCAAAGAATCCACCCCGGGCAAGCATTCTTTGAGATTTCTTTGATGCACCATGAACCGAGTGGATTGATCTCCTTAGTAAAACAACGCAAAATCCGTTTCAAGATTTAAGCGTGAATTTTCCCAAAGAAACGCACCCGTAGAAAGAATGTCGTCTTTTGGTGATCTTACCATACTACAGTCAACTCTCTCTAAGATGTACACCATCAGGTCAGGCCTCAGAAGGTGTCCGGCTTATAGACACAGTCGACATTACATGACCACAGGAATTTTAGGATAAAAATGCTGAACCTGGGCACAGTGAATACGAGTCTGTTTAAAGTTTGTTTTAAGTTATTTACTTAAACGAAACCTACAAACTGGAACAAAAACATAATTAAAAAATTGAATCTCTTGTCGTATTACAATCAAACGGGTTAACTAGAGTCCAAACAGTGAACATTACATTCTCCAAACGGCAACATAGCCATCTTATGACTCAGGACTGTCTTTCGGTGCACCAAGTCTAAAAAGGAAAGAATCTTTTATCTTAATCCCTTCCACTTTTGCTGGAACAGCCAGAAATTCCGCATAAAACCATCGCTTCACTGTCGCACAAACTTCTCTTTAGCTATGATTTGTTTACTCCCGAGGGACACCAACATGGCGGATAGCAACCGTTTCCAAGGAAAGAGTCACGTGGGTGAAACTCAAGAACAGTCACGGCTTTGGTGGGCATACACTTAAGAAGAAAATAAATCTGTGACCGTGGATTGTTTGAGATGCAACAGTTTAAAATCCTCAAAGAGTTGACTATCGCTGCTTAATTTTGATACGAGGATTTCATCTTGCAGGGTTGTGGAAGCAAGAAAGCAAGAAAATAATTGTTTTAGACTACAATACAATTCGGTTGTCACCTCCGAGTTATTTTTTGAATGGAAGGAAATGATGTCTGATTTATTTTAACTTGTACTGTGTGTATTCCGCCGACAAGATAAGAGCTGTCAATTACACGTCTGGTGTTTAAAAGAGTCACATACTTGGTAATTTAAGAATTTTTTTCCCTAAATCGTGATTTCCGATCACATTCAGCGCCTTACAAGTGTCCGTTGACCATTTCAAAGTGTTCGTTTTCCGTCTTATGGAGATGTCCGTCTTATAGAGAGTTTGGTTATAGTGAAATGACCGAGAAACGGCCGGGACCAGCACCAGATGTCCGTCTTACAGAGGTGTCCGTTAAGAGAGAGTTGACTGTAGTGTAATCCTGAACAGGCTGATGCGAAACGCGCTAATCGGGGGAAGGGGAGTACTCCCTTTTGTGGGCTATGGAGGTATGTGCGGCCCTAAAGGGCATGGTTTTCAGCCGTTTTTGGTCATAAATAGGGCATCGATTGTGGCTATTTCGGTCTTAAATAGGGTATGGTTTTTGCACTTTAGTCTTAAATTGGGTATGTTTTTTAGAGGAAACGACTTTACCATCAACATTATCGAGGATGCTAACAACAACAACAATATCTTTATTTCTTACATTAAATATACAAATTCAAAGTGAACAGACTGCAAATTGTAGTAGTTGCTAAAAAGGGGCAAGTAGCAAGGCTAATCGAGGCAGGTGGTGTGTGGACGGCTTAACATTTATTACAAATTTTCACAGAGCTACAAAATTTGCGTCCGCACTGTACGCACAGGGCATCTGTGCTTGCTACAACGGTCATAAATATAGGAGATTAAAATTTGAGCAGGGTGATAAATAGGGTGGGGGAAATCTTAGATTTTGGTCATCATTATACTAAGGGTTTTTTGGAGCCGGCCGCACACCCCAACCAAATTTTTCTGGGAGTAGCCCCCCCCCACCCCCCCGGTCTGACCTTTTCGACAGATACTTAAGTGTCTCCCTAATGAACTCAGTCTAAAACACGTTTTTGATTGACTTAAAGAAATGTCTTGTTTAACATAGCTCTAAAATTACCGTGCTTACCATTTTACTTCTTTGTTTTTTTTAGCTGTTGTTACTCCCACTGCTATCCCACCCAGCAGGATGAAGACAAAGCCCTTAAAGACTGGATGATTGCTGTTATCGCCAGCGTTGCTGGTGTAGTTCTTAATGTCATTCTTGTTTTTCTGATTTATTGGTTTACGATTCGCAAGAAGACTGATGGAGGTAAGGAAATCCCCTAAAACACTATTCATATCAGCCTTTAAACAGCAGACGTATCGGTAATTATTTTTTAGAATAATGTAGTGTGTGGCGGTTCAAAAGAAAGAGTCAGAATGACCACAAATACACATGGACCATGGATTTTATAGTTCGTCATAGTTCTCGCACTTTTATTGGTTTAAACTGGTCACTTGACGCGATAGTGTCAGCATCCGCGGAGAGACACAATCAGCCCTTATAGTTCACCACAGAATTTTCTCCGATTCTTATTGTTTCAAACTGATCACGTGGCGCGAAAGTGTTCATCCATGGAGAAACACTATCAGCCCACAGTGCCCGTCCGACGAAAATACCCGGGTGAATAATAGCCGCCCGTGGAAAATTTTTCTATAGACAAGCGGGCTTATAGAAAATAAATAATTAAAATTGTATGTCTGTTTTTATCTGTTTGCTTGTTGAAATTTTTTCTTGCTCAAACATTTGACTTTAACGGCTTTCATCGAAAAAAGTTGAAAATAATTCAATACATGCATCATTTTTGAACTTGCGCGCGGAAGAAAATTTAGTGGTGTTTATGTCTCAGAACTATCGGTCTGATAGTTGCCCCTTGCAAAAATTTGATGTTCGTAAAACTAGCATATTTGCCCTCGAGGCTTTGCTTCTCGGGCAAATATTTGTTTCAAGTTAAGAACATCAAATTTCCGCAGGGCAACTATCAGCCGATAGTTCCTCGACACAAACACACTATTGTTTAATTATAGTTCACCACTAAATTTTCTCCGATTCTTATTGGTTTAAATTAATCACGTGACGCGATAGTGTTCATCCGCGGAGGGCCACTATCAGCCCTTATAGTTCACCACTAAATTTTCTCCGATTCTTATTGGTTTAAATTGATCACGTGACGCGATAGTGTTCATCTGCGGAGGGCCACTATCAGCCCATAGTGCCCGTCCGCCGAAAATACCCGGATGGATAGTAGTCGTCCGTGAAAATTTTGTTGTAAACAAGCGGGTTTCGTCGAAAATAAACAACTGAAATTGTATTAAGGGCTTTTGTCTGTTTTATTTTTCAAATTTTATATTTGGCTTTCCCGGCTTTCGTATCGAAATCTTGAAAATAATTCAATTGAAGTCTAATTGATTTTTGAACTAGCGTGCGGAAGAAAATTTAGTGGTGAACAATAAAGACAATAGAGTGTTTATGTTTAATCGAGGTTTCCTCTTTAGAAAGTTTCTTCTATAGAAGTCAACAGTTGACATATAAAATTGTTTATATCTGTATAGATGTAATATCATGTGAAGAGGATACAACGGAAAATACGAAACACCTAAGCGCTCCATAGCGGTTGGAAATTTCGATAAATAAATTCTTGTCGTTTTC
>JAEMPF020027658.1:0-11651 GCA_022496165.2 Catalaphyllia jardinei | reverse complement strand
TAGACTTCTGGAAAGTTTCCCTCGTCAAAGACTCATTTTATTAAATTGAATTAAAATAAATCAAATTATCATTATCATTATCACTATTACTATGATCATTATAATTATCATTAGTAGTAATAGTAATTGGACCGAGCGGAGTACAATTCAGGGAGAAATCGAAATTGGACGAACTTGTAGAGCGAGGCCGAATTAATCGTATATATATCAAATTTCGTAATTCGAGTCTCTTGGAAGCCTCTTTTGAGCTAACACGTCTATAGCCCTTTTTATAAGTTTTGACAATTGTAAGAAACAGTGCGAAGGAAGCCTTTAAAGCACGTAATTGAAATGCGAATCATGTGGGTATCCAATAACAAAAAGTTAAAACCGGATGCCTGTAATTGAATACCCACGTGATGAAGCACCGATTACGTGATAAATAGGCGCGGAGAACCAGTCAAGATCAAGAATTTTGTTATTGATTCGATTATTATTATTACCTGTTTTTCATTGGTAGAAAGCCTGATACTAGTCTTTTGATGCTCAGCGCAGCTGATTCAGTTTTCAACAACAGAGACTAAGATTTTTCGTGGTCATATACTTTTAAAGCTATAAAGGAGTCCACATGATCATGACCTACTCTCTTAATTGAGGGGTAAATGATCATGGCACATAAAAATACCTTATTGGATTGGTTATGAAAAATTTTCTTACGCAAGACATTTTAATGATGACTAGCAAAACCCAAGCTATGAACGAGGTGGCGTGAATAAAAGAACCCTAGGACAATAAGTAGTACATAAAGCTTCAACACCACAGCCGTTACTTGCAGGAAATTTTAATGAGTTGTTAACAAGGACAGTAACCTATAACACAGTTGCTCTGCATTATGAAATAAGTGATTTACCTTCAGTAGAGGAAATTTTACATCCGAAAATAGGACAAACATATAGTGAATTTAAAGGAGCTCAGTCACGGGATCTCGAAATATTTTGCACAAGTGCAAAATTAGCTTTAAATTGAAAGAAATCTGAAAATGTTGGTGTACTAAGTGAAAAAGATTACAAAGACAGAGACAATAATGAACCACAAATGAAAAAGGATGGTAAAGCATTGAAAAGATTAACAGTAAGGGAACATTTGACGAGCTTGAAAAACTTCTATATCTAAACAAAACAATAAAACGAAATCAAAAACTTCTAGTCTAAACATTAAGATGTGGAAACCGTGAATAAGCTCATGTAAGA
The DNA here is from genome assembly GCA_022496165.2 of Catalaphyllia jardinei. Classification (NCBI taxonomy): domain Eukaryota; kingdom Metazoa; phylum Cnidaria; class Anthozoa; order Scleractinia; family Caryophylliidae; genus Catalaphyllia; species Catalaphyllia jardinei. Next base: position 10,422 of record JAEMPF020027658.1, on the reverse strand, counting down.
TAACACTTGTAAAAGACATGAATAGTAACATGCAATCTCAGTTATTCTGAACAATAGAGTAAGTAATTCTCAGTCGGTATCATAATTTTGCGATACATTAAATAAAACTGACCATGAGGTACTTATCAACTAGATGTTTACTAAGAGAGAAAGATACCAATGAGACAAAACCGAACCGTAACGGAGCTTCAAGAATCGCCTGCAAAAGACTAACGACTAACGACTAACGCGGATAGCAAATGACAAACTTGTGTAATATAAGCTAAACATTTCAAGATGCTCAGGCCATGACGCAGCTCTTGTAAGACAAAACGTGTAAATGGAATGAATATTAGCATACAAGTTATTCCGAATAATAAAGTAACTAATCCTCTTGCGGTATCAGAGTATGCAATACAATACTTTAAATAAACCACAACCTGAATGTCTTTGCATTAGCTTTATCGGTTAGCTATCTACCGACTTATGTCCAGGATTGAACGCATTTATTGTTTAATTAGTACTTCATATTTGGCATTTGGCAGGGTATTTGACATTTTTATGTTACTTCATATCTGACAGAATTGTGTGTGTTTTGGTGGCTTTTTACCAATGTGAACACTTTGTGATGCTCACGGTCATAAGGAATTTGAATCTCATGCATTAGCATTCAATCCTCGACATACCTGTGTCTAACAGGATTTTTACTGTCACTATAAGATATTAGCCTATTCTTTGCGGGCATTTTGAAATGATTCTCAATGTGAAAAATTGTTTGTCACGATAAAAATGACAAACAAGGAAAAATTGCCATGAAATTATCGTTTCCCTGAAAGTCTTATTAATTCTAAGGAACTATCTTAAAAAAACGTTTCAGAGCGTAAATGAATCTCCAGAATGTAGACGTGATCCGAGAAACATCACTTTGCATCCAGTATGAATGATTTGCAGTGACGGTAAATGTCTCACAGTGTCAATTGGGAAACGTTTGCATTTCAGCTCTGCTTCCTAGAACGTCCTTTTTGGACTTAATTTGAGTTGTACCTGTATTTCAGGTCCCTTAGCAACCTAGGTTGAAATACTCTTAACAGGTTTTGTTTCTTCATGTTGCTAATGCCAACATATAATCAGTGGCAGAAGGAACTTTTGTCCTGATTGAAACTTGGTTGATATCGCAGAAAACGGAGTTGTATAATTAAAGCCCCGGCCAAACGATTGCAACATTGCTTTTGACCACCTTGTTGGAACTTGTTGGGTATTGCTGACTCAAGTTTGAGAATTAGTCAAATTTAAGCTAACAACCGGGTGGCCAAACGGGCTAAACATGTTGTGCCCAACAATATGTTGGGCTCAGCTGCGTTGAAATTATACGATTATTTGGTCAGTGCTTAGTTGCCTAGATATACGAGGTCACAAGTAAATCTTAGGGAGATAAGACTTACTTATGATTACTTACTGGCCTAGACACTCTTACAACTATAATTTATTTTCATCAACTAACGCCTACTTTGCTGTCTATCGTGTTTTCATCCCAGGTTTCCTATGCTTTCGTTCATATTTTAGTCTATTGACCACTTGTTCAACTGTGAAGTCCGCAAACAGTTTGATCCCCTGGCTATCATTTTGCAATCGTTTTGCTATAATGGGCTTTGAGATCGGGGATCCTTTGATCATATCCGCAAACAGGCGGATCATAGTTTCAACGTGGGTGGCACTGAAAAGGCCTGGCTTGGACTTTGTAGTAGTTACAGTGGGTGAAAGAATGTCAGAGGAATGATCACTATCTTCGCCATCTCCAGATGTATTGAACATTCTGCTCACACGATCTCTCACTGTGTCTTCTTGCGATGGCAAGTCAACTGTCCCTGTCCTGGTCTCTTGTGATTTAAATCGCCACTGAGCTCGTACTTTGTCGTACACCTTCTTTGCACCTTCTTTGACTAGAATTGGATGCGACTTAATTTTTTCCCTGACAGAGGCCATAGATACTTTTTGTTCATTGATCTCTGAACGGAAGAGCTCCTTGATGGCATTTGCCTTTTCCTCACTGGTTGGAGAAGCTATAGATAAGCTTTCTTCATTTTCCTGGACTTTTTTACTTGATAGGGCTAGCTCTTTGATCCCTCCTTCTTCCGCTTTCTCGTTTTCTATTTCGGTTTCTTCTTCAACTGTTGGGTCTGGCTCTTCAATTTCATTCTTGTTACTCCCTCCTTCACTCTTTCGGGGGTTTCGCATCATTCCGTGGAGAATTTGCGATGCTTTGACAGATGTTTTACTTTTGTCCAACACCCTGTAGTACTTTTCAGCGGTAGCTTCTCTATGAGCCATGAGATCTGCCAAATTTCCACTGATGTCCTTACGGTTCTGGTGGCACTCGGAAACGGCACTTTTTCGGTACAGGGTGTGGGTCACCGGTCCTTCGATACCAGCCTTCTGGAATATTGAACTCAATGACCTTGACATCTGGCTTGATTCCATACTATTCCCTCCCCATGAGAGAAAAAACTTGTCATTGCCCTCTGCGCACTCGTTGACAGGCAGTTTTGAACACATTTCTCGTAGGAAAATGTTAAGATGGTTGTAGAGGTGATTGGTCAGGACAATTTGAGCTGGCCCATGGGTATCTACAGTTTTGTGCTGTAAAACACGTACTAAATGTCTGTCATCTTCAGATCTGGCCCTTTGAAACTCTTGAATGGTCATATAGGCCACAACTCCCGCTCTGTTTGCGTTATCAATCATGATTTGAGCAGTCAAATAATCTCTTACCAGCGTGTACTTTGCTTGGGTGATCTCAGCACAATGAGCTCCACTGAGCTCTCCCAAAATGATGACAGCATCCCGCACAGCCTGGCTTCTTCCAAAGTCACTGAAAGTCAGGTGTTATGAGAGCACTAACATCTTCTTCCATTTTCTCCCACCTACGCCGTGTTGTTTCACGCTTATACGAAGCAGACCAGCGCTTTAACTTTTCTCTTAGGCTGATGACATCATCTTTCACAAATTTGACTCCACTCGGTCTTTCTCCCAGCAAAAATGAGCAGAAGTGCTGCAAGCTCATTAGGTACGATTTAATCGTTGCTGGGAAGTATTTCTTTTCAGCATACTGTCGAAGGAAAACATCTCGAACCAGTTTGCGGTCAAGTAATGACTGAAGACGAGTCCCCTCACCTACTATGGACAAAACCTTTTTCACTTGAGCCACATGTTGCTTGGCAGTTTTTGCATCTTTCTTCTCACAGTCTGGGGAAACAAGCCAGTCTTCAAATTCTTGAAAAGTCTCTTGCACTACACTCGAGGGTAATTCATACGTATCAACAATGCTTCCTGGTTTTACAACGTCCCCAGAGCCAGACACATTAGGATCACTCTTCTGGGGATCGTCAGGATCATTGTCTACAAGATCTCGTTGGCTGGATTCTGACTTGCTCAGAGAAGAAATGTCCATGTGATAGTCCATGTCCATTTCGTTTTCTCTTTTTGCCTTCATTCTGTGAAATACGTGGTCATTCTTCATAGACACGACTTTTGCAAGCGACATACACTTTTTGTACTTTGGTTCATCGCTACTTAGCTTGTGTACTTGGTGAAAGTGTTGGGGAAGTCTCTCAGATACTGTTGTGCAGCCTGGAATGGGGCACACTTGTTGTGTTTTCCGACATCCCTGTGTTCTGTTTGGACTACAAACTACCTGCCACTATCAAACATCAAACTCACAACACTGGGGGCCTGTCGCTGGAGAGTGGAACTCCAGGAACTGTTTGTTGTCTAATGTTAACCAGGAAAGGATCACAACTTGGAAGGAAGTACCTTTGCTTTTAAAACAAGTTTTGGCGAGTGAAAAAGCTGTGGAATTTTAGCGCTGTGAAATGGAGAAATTTATTCAACTTGGAGAAAAGTTTGGACTAGAAAGAGAAAAGCTGCTTGAATTTGTATGTGAACAAGAGGAAAAAGAAGAGAAAGAAGAAAGACGCAGAAGAGAGGACGAAGAAAGAGAAACAAGGCGACAAGAACGATAATTGAGGAATTAGAAATGGAAGCTGACCTCATGAGACAGAAGGAAGCTGCTGAGGTTGCCAAGAGAGAGCATGAACTAGGACTTGCATGTTTAGGACAAGGGAATCTGGATGATTGCCCACGCAAACTCCCCTTGTTTGCGGATGGAAAAGATGATTTAGATGCATATTTGCAGAGGTTCGAGACATTTGCAGATACAGCTAAGTGGAATAAAACTGGATGGGCATCAAAGCTAAGTGCTCTGTTGTATTGAATAGCACTCAAAGTATACTCCCGTCTATTGGAGGAAGCCGCGAAAGACTGACAAGGTAAAGGTTGCGTTGATGAAGAGATATGATCTCGCAGAAGACGGCTATCGTAAATTTAGAGCATCCAAACCTGAAGTTGACGAAAGCCTGGACCAGTTTATTTTGCGAGTGGTCAGATACTTGTTATGGTGGCTAGAGCTTTCAGATACTTAGCGAACCTTTAATGGACTAAAGGACTTAATAGTGGAAGAACAGTTTATTGACTCCTGCCCTGAAGACTTGGCCATTCACCTGCAAGAAAGGGCACCTGAAACTCTAGCAAAAATTGCAAAGATTGCTGACCAGTACTTGTAGGCTCGTGGAAAGCATTTGTTCAGTCCAGCGAGCAGAAAGCCAACAGTGCATGCAGCCTGAGAGGAACATAGCCAAGAACACACAGAATAACCTATAAGTCCAACACCCGAGATCATAAAGCTGTCAACTGCCCAACCATAGCAAAAAAGTGTTTTCTGTGTGGCAAGCAGAAACACGAAGCTAGAAACTGTTGATCAGGTGGATGGAGATCAGGAGGACAAAGTAAGGATGGTAACTCTGTGCAGCGCGGTCAAGTGAGCGCCAGTTATTTGGTTCAGCCACCTGAGGTTAAACCTACAGAAGAAGAAGGTAAGTCCTGTATTAAAGATGACAATCTGCTGTTAGCCTGTGGTAAGACGATTCCATTATTGATCAGTGCTTGTGTTGAACCGTTGACTGGAGTGAGAAGGTGAGAAGTAAAACGCCTGTCGTCAAAGGTAGAGTTGGAGAGAAGTCTGTTGATGTCCTGAGAGATACTGGCTGTCGTGGAATAGTGGTAAAGAGGGACCTTGCGTCTGATGATTAGTTTACTAGCGATTTTAATGTTATGCTAATTGATAATACTGCAAGGAAAGTGCCCATCTCAAAGATTGATAACAGTCAGTTGGGCAAATTTCTGTGCTTGTTGAGAATGAGACAGAAAGGTATTGAATTCTACAAGTTTGACTTTTGATGTTTTTTGGTGACATCACAGACCAGTTGAAGTGCGTCACACAGGGTTTCCTCAACCTTCAATGATTTCACGTCCTTTTCCTTTGCTCAACTTTGTCCATACTTCCTGAATTTCTAAGAAAGATAGATATTAGCAATAAATTATGAAACTCCTAAGATAGTTGGGTTATGATGCAGTAATTTGTTTTATTCATTTCTATAATGCTAGAAATGAATCAGTAAATGTGGAACATTACATGCTAGCTAACTTTTCCAAGGTGCCAAATGTCGAAGAAGTGTTTAGCAACTGGCTTCCTGGCTCACTACATTTCTTGGAACACTCTTTACTCATCCACTTTGCAATGGACGTGTAGCGATCTGAGATGAATGATTTAATTATCGTTGTTGTGCCAAACAGAAATGTGAAGGCCCTTTGGAAAGCAAACAAATTGGATACCAGAGTTCATACCTGCCTTGGTAGTCTTAAATTTGTTAAAGTGTTATTGAAACATGTTTTTGTAGTGAGATTTTTGCTTAATAATAAAGTTTAAACCCTACTTGGAATACACATATGTTAAGCATAAACTGCTTTTTCAGCCGTTCAACGTTGGCTGGTTGAGGCCGAAATTGGTGGCCATATCAGCGCAACCAAGACAGTGCAGTGACATCACTGGTTGTATTACTCTCAGTCCTTGCTGAAAATTTAGAGTGATTATGGGAGATGAGCTCTAGTGTTCAAAGTCCCCCAAAAACATCTTCAGGACACCTCAGAGCTGTAAGGTGTTAATATATGTTAATTTAGTATAAATCTACTTAGATTTAGAGAGTTTACTGGTCGAGGCTGTTCCAGAAAAGACAAAATATGGTATGAAGATATTTCATGGTAAGAACAGGTGTCGAAAAACGATTTTAATGAATTTATTGCTCGTCAAAACTTTTAAAATTAAATTTTCAAAAGTTGCATTTCAATTGATACATTTTTTGTAAACAAATTTTAGATTGGTTCGCAAGCCAACAGAAATTCACTCTCCCTATTGAAGAACAGTCAAAAGAAGAGCTTAACAAATGCTTGCAGGGTTTTATGCCTCTGTACAGCAAAAGAATGGAAGTTTCTTTGTTGCCATTGACCAGTATTTGAAGCAGCCGCCTAACAACAAGCCCTGGTCAATCATCGGAGATTCTGAATTTGCAAAGGCCAACCAAACGCTAAATGCTATTTGCAAAAATATGATAAGAGAAGGCAAAGTAGGCCCTGTGGTTCATAAAAACCCAATAACCAGCGAACAAATGCAAGAGTTGTTTAGAAGTGGTCAACTTGGCGACTTCAACACAAAAGATCCCTCCCAGCTACTGCAAACAGCCTGGTTTTACTTAACCCTTTACTTTGGAAAACGAGGGTGGGAAAATCAAAGAAAATTCACCAAAGAAATGCTGGTTCTGCAAACTACTTCCGAAGGAAGACGGTATTATGAGCTTCGAAGGGATGCTCTACTTTCCACCAAAGACCACCAAGGCAGGCTTAACAATCCTACAGACGAATCCGACGGAAAGATGTTTGAAGTAAGTAATTCCAGCTGCTGCCCTGTCAAAACAATTGAAATTTCCTCAAGCATCTTAATCTCAAACTGGATTGCCTGTTCCAACGTCCAAGGGAACTGTCAGCAAAATTCAACCCTGGGAAAGAAAGCGTCTGGTATTGTAATTCACCAGTTGGAGAATCAACAGTCGCCAATATGATGAAAACGATGAGTACAGCAACTGGTATCAGTCCACATCTAACAAGCCATTGTGTGAGAGCCACAGCTGTGACAGTTTTATCTGATCATAATGTAGAGGCGAGGCACATTAAGGCAGTTACAGGCCACAAGTCAGACAGTGCCATTGAATCCTACAACCCTAGAGCATCTTTCCCCCAGAAGGAAAACATGTTGAACATATTAAGCGGATTTGTATCGGGAGAAGAATCATCACTCCAACCACTAGCTATCCACAATCGTTCCAGTGTTCAGATTAAAATGCAGAACGAGAATTATCCATCCAGCTCTTCTGCTGCCATCACATCACAAGTTTATCAGCAGTCGAACAACCATCTTCCACACTCGTTCACCTTCCATGGTTGCACGGTCTCCATCGTGAACCACAACTTCTTTCGTTAAACTGACTCTCAAGCCTTTGCTTAATGTTTTAACTTAACATTTTCCTGTCATTGACATTTTCTCGGTTAAGAAACCCAGCTTCCAATGGCATTTTTGCATCATTTGATCGTTGATTTTGTAATGAAGCTCGGCTCCTTGGCTTTGCTCATCTTGAAGTTGAATGAAATGCGAAGGTGCGTGCACACAGAAACCAACAAAATGCGATATATTTGTCAATAGGTTAGCAGACATAAATTCAGTGGAACAATTTATCGAGGACCAAGAAAACGAAATTACAAGAAAGAAAACTCAACAGAATGTTGCTTTACTTGAAGAATTTCTAACGCTGAGGAACAAGTCAACACTTAGAGAAGAGATTGCCCCGAAGGAGTTGAATGCATACATCGCTGAATTTATCATTACGGTTCGAAAGAAAGACACCAACGAAGACTATGAACCCAGCTCCTTACGTTCTCTGATGGCCAGTTTTGAATGGTATTTAAAGAAGAAGAATTACAGATTAAGCATTATGAAAGGTGCCGAGTTTAAACAGGCACGCAAAGCTCTACAATCAAAACAAAAGTATCTCAAACAGAAAGGAAAAGGAAACAAACCTAACGCTTCAGTTGCTCTCACAGGAGAGGAAATAAAACTACTCTACGACAAAGAACTGTTAGGAACGTCGACTCCTGAGGCTCTGCTGAATACAATTTGGTTCAACGACACGATCCACTTCGGTCTTCGTGGGTGTAAGGAGCACCGAAATATGTGTTGGGGTGACGTGCAACTACGCCAAAGTACGAATGGAGAGGAATTTTTAGAGCATTCGGAGAGACAAACTAAGACTCGAACTGGCGAAAACCCCCAAGATGTTAGACAAATAAAACCGAAAATCTTTTCGGTTCCTGGAAGTGAAAAAGATCCTGTTGCTTCCTACAAATCATACACAAAGAAACGACCAACAGAAATGAACAACAGCAACGCTCCATTTTACCTCACTGTAAACAACTCCACAAAACAAAAATCTTGCAAACCTTGGTTCAAAAAGTCGGCCATTGGCCAGAACAAACTTAACTCATTAATGAGGAAAATGGCAGAAAAAGCCAGACTTAGACTGAATGTGACAAACCATAGCGGTCGCAAAACCATGTTTCAGGCTTTGACGGACATAATTCAACTATCTGGACGCAAAAACCTCAAAGTGTGACAAATTATTCAGTTGTTCCTGAAAAACAGCAAGTAAAGATGTCTCATACTTTGAGTGAACTAAGTACAGGGAGACCGAATGCTGTCAATAAATCGAATTTATCTCAAGTTTCTGAATGTTGTTCGACCACAGTTCATTCAGCTGCTTCGGCCGCAGATTATCAACAAGGCCAGCAAGCGATGTCGCTCTTTACTGGTGCTGTTATTCATGGTGGTCAATTCAAGATCTCTATCAGCAGCCTTAATCAATCACCGACCTTGGCCACTCCAGAAACTGAGATTAAGTCCACAAAGAGGTACAAAAGACTATAAGTACTCGACTCCGATTCAGATTAGAAACCCTTTGTTAGCTTAGGTGAGCTAATATTTTCAGAAACTCTTCAATTGTCACACGTAAGCCTATATTTCTTTGAATGGGCTTTGTAATCTTTTTTCTTGAAATTAATCATTTTAAAAGTGCAGTTTCGCATTTTTAAGGTTATTCAAATTCAGTATTTTAGGCGTTTTGACAGTATTTATTGGGTCTAAATAAAAGCAATATCGAGTTCGCGACTTCCTTCTCTTTTGTAGTCATTTGACTATGATTTAAAGCTCCAAACATCTGTAAAATCTCAGTACAAATACAATAAACAGATTCATGGTTATTTCGCTTGTACAGATTCTATTCACTTGTTGTGAAGAATTGCAAACTTGCTCACTCGAAGACTCGCTCGTTCATTTGGATTCTTCACAACTCGTGAATAAAAATCGTACGCGCTCACCAACCATGAAGTAATCTATATGAACGGAGTGTACACTACCAATGTTTTAACGAATTGTTGGCCTTTATTTGTTCCTTGCCAAGCAACACAAATGGTGACAGTACAAATACCCTTCATTAAAAAACCACAGACCAAGCATCAAGAAACTTGTTACATGATTTTAAAGTATAAGAATGAAATAATATTTCGTACCAAATTATAGTGCAATTTGACAATCAAAACATTTCTTGGTACGTGCGTGGAACATGGAGAGTCTGAAAATATATAAATGTAATATATATTTGATAATATTAAAGAATCCAATTCTCTCTACTCATTCAAAACGAAATTGACAAAAAATTATGCGATTAGCTTAAAAATCTTATAGTAATTACTTGTCTTTCTTCGCATGCCTGATATTATCTTAAACACATTGTTACACACTTTATCATACTTAACCACACTTTATATTTTTAACTCAGTCTATGTAATTAGTTAACATATCCTTGCCTTCATTGTATTTTACCTTCGATCCTGGCCTTACTGTAAACTGTTAACTTTATTTTTTACTCTGAGTTAGCCCAATATCTATAAGCCCCATGGTTTCTTTCTGGGCTTCCTCACCACTTTTATTTGCTTTCGTGTGGCTGTCTTGTTTTTTATTGTTATTTTTTTATTTACTTTTTTTATTTAAACATATTTTCCATTGTTTGCCCCCAAAGCATCTAGGCTTATCAAGGGGGCTTACAATAATTATATACAAGTGAAGTATGATCCTCGCAGTAAATTTTCCAATTTAAGCAATTGGAAAGAAGAAGCCTGAAAAAAATCAGGGCTTCAACGGGATTCGAACCCATGACCTCCGCGATACCGGTGCGATGCTCTACCAACTGAGCTATGAAGCCACACATTGGGAGCAAGGTCAAATTATTGAGTTCATATGTTCCCGTGTAGTGAAGTTATGTGATATATATATGAAATAATTCATATTTGAACTGCGGTTATAGATGCAAGTGAAGTATGATCCTCGCAGTAAATTTTCCAATTTAAGCAATTGGAAAGAAGAAGCCTGATTTTTTTCAGGCTTCTTCT
>JAEMPF020027657.1:0-11655 GCA_022496165.2 Catalaphyllia jardinei | reverse complement strand
AGCCGTGTTATATCAGAAACAAGATGCAAAGATGAGAGTAATTGGTTGCGGCTCAAGATCATTGACAAAGGCAGAGAAGAACTATAATCTCCATTCAGGGAAGCTCAAGTTTCTCGCTCTCAAGTGGGCTGTCTGTGAACACTTTAGAGACTACCTTTATCATGCGCCAGACTTTACTGTGTATACTGATAATAATCCTCTCACATATGTGCTCACGACTGCAAAGCTAAATGCTACTGGTCATCGTTGGGTGTCAGAGCTTGCAGAATTCTCATTTGCCATCAAGTACAGACCTGGACATGCCAACAAGGATGCTGATGCACTCTCACGATTGCCAATGAATATTGATTCTTACATGAAACTGTGTACTGTGAATATGTCCGAGGGTGATATCAAGGCCTGTTGTGCGGCAGTGAGTGCGTATGGACAAGGAGAGACAATTCGGGTGTCTGCAGTGAGCAATGATTCTAGCTTGTTGAACATGGAAGAAGTATCTCTTGGTTCTAGTGTGCATACGATTAACAAAAGTTCTGTTCTTGAAGCCCAGCAACAAGACCAGGTGATAGGAAGAGTACTCACTTTCTTGAAAACAGGAAAATGGCCCAAGTCATGGGAACTTAGACGTGAATTGCCAGCCACAAAGGTATTATTGAGACAGCGACGCAAACTCTACTGTGATAAAGATGGTCTGTTGCATAGGAGGAGCAGATCCTATTCTCAGTTGGTGCTACCTAAAAGGTTCCACACTGTTGTCTTTAAAGAACTTCATCAGGAAATGGGACATTTAGGAGCCCCTCGTGTAGTCCAGTTGGCACGTGAACGGTTCTATTGACCGAACATGGAAGATGATATCACTCACTTTGTGACCAAAGTTTGCCCGTGTCTTAAACAGAAACAGCCAAACCTGTCTACAAGAGCTCCTTATCCATTTAAACTAGTGTCAATTGACTTTCTACATTTGGAGCAAAGTTCTGGTGGTTACGAGTACATACACAGCCACAACTGCGGCTGATCGCTTATTTAATGACTTTGTTCTACGGTTCGGTTTTCCAGCAAAGATTCTTCATGATCAAGGACGGGAGTTTGAGAACAAACTCTTTCACAGATTGGAAAAGCTCAGTAGTGTGACGCGTCTTCGAACAACACCGTATCACCCTCAAGGGAACGGAAAGGTGGAAAGATTTAACAGAACATTATTGCATATGTTGAGAACTCTTCCAGAAAGCAAGAAACACAAGTGGAAGGACTCACTGAACAAAGTTGTCCATGCTTATAATTCAACTAGAAATGATACCACTGGTTTTTCTCCTTTCTATCTATTGTTTGGACGCTCGCCACGCCTCCCAGTTGACCTCATGTTTGGACTTTCACGTGTAGAAACTGGTATGAATCATTCCGAGTATACTGACAAATGGAAAGTTGCAATGGCAGAAGCTTATGAACTGGCCAGGCAGAATATCTTCAAGTCTGCTGGCGAAGGAAAGAAGCAGTATGACCGAAAAGTACGATTCTCCAAGTTACAGCCAGGCGACCGTGTGTTGGTACGTAACCTCTCAGAGCGTGGGGGTCCTGGGAAGCTAAGATCCCATTGGGAGCAAGCAGTACACATTATAGACGAGCAAAAGAGCGACCTACCTGTCTATGAAGTAACACCAGAAGGGCGGAAAGGCAAGTCAAGAACCCTCCACAGAAATCTTCTGTTGCCTTGTGATTTCATACAAAGTGATTTGCCAGAACCTGTTGCTCAGCGTACCCAAGAAAGCAGGAGAAGATCAGTTCCTGTTAATCAGCCAGAGAGAGAGGTGCACCCTGGAAGTGACAGTGGGGATGAAGGCGAGTTTCCTGGCCTCTCACCCAACGAGTTAGAAATGTTACAGTCCTCAACACCACTAGCAGAAACTGACATTCAGGAGCAAATGCCTACAGATGGTACCCAAGAAGAACTGTTGCCTGACGATGCAGAGAATTTGTCAGAACGTGATGAGGCCACACCAGTTACAGAAGACTGTTCCCCTTCTCACTCTGCAACAGAAGATGAACAAGAGCCAGTGGAACCTCGAAGTTATCCTATGCGAAACCGCCGTCCGCCAAATATTCTTTGCTATGACCATCTTGGCAACCCAAGTTACCAACCAAACAGTACACTGAGTAATGCAGCAACAACCGCCAGTGTTTCTGCCTATTCCCCGTGGATGTCTACTGTACCTTATGGAACATTAGCTTTGTCTAATTATTGGGTGACACCTTATTATGTGCCTGTGTTTCTAACTTCTGTGCCATTTGTGCCACCAAACTCTTACTGAACACTTGACTGTTGTCAAAGTAACACTTTAGTATCATGTTTTGTTTCTTGTAAGAAAATCAAAGAGACTTCTTCGGGATAAATTGTTAAGACAGTGCTTAGGAACACTGTAATTGGACTTTAGTCATGAATTAGTAAGTAGGATGCAACTGTGAAGGCCTGATCACCCTTCAAAGTTTTTGTTACCCGGATGTTGTTAACTGTTCCAATGTAACCTCGACTAAGCCACTTTTTCGATGTCCAGGAGGACATCTCGTTTTAGAGGGAGAGTATGTAGGGGTGCCCCCACCCCACCCTAGTCGGTCACGAGTCACGTGATCTAGAGAGCACGAGGAAAAACTGTGAAATAGAACTTGAGGAAGAACCGAAGTTTCGTGTCGTGTGTTTAACCTTTATTATTTGATGCCGGACCAACACTCCTAACAGGCTACTGAGAGGATCTGGGCGGACATCATTGATATTGAACAAAAAACACATTCTTGCAACGTTAAAAACAATATATAGATAACCACAATATGATGAAAAAGTAAGAAGGCACCGGCCTTCCGTGAACAAAGTAAAATAGGTCTGCTAAAACATAGATCAACGTTATAGGACTGAACTTTATTTTGTTTTACATTTCGTGCCCTGTCAGCAAGTTCTAGTTACGTTAGTAGCATGATGTTTGTTTCTTGATCCCAGACAGTTCAGCAATTATTATTCAACAGAATAACATATTGACATAATGTTTACACGATTTCCTCTGCAAAACCAATATTTTGTAGATATATAGGTTTAGAATTATTGCATTTTTACTGTTCTCTTTAAAGTTAGGTTAACTTTCAAACAGTGTTGCTATGTTAATTAGCAACGCAGTTTAGAGAGTGTCTAGACATTTCCCAGATATCGCCTTATGCATGTTCACTGCAAAGTTCTCGCGCGGAAAATTCAATTTGAAACGTGATGTTTGTCTTTTTTGGTCTACACAGCTGAAAAGCGAAACGAAAAATATTTAACTAATTAGTATTTAACGTCCGAGCATTTTTACATATTGTTTACATTTAATTCTCCTATTTAATTTCGCAATATGAATTTTATCTTATAGTTTGCAATGAGCCGGACCAGCATTAGCACTGAGCCGGACCATTACTAAGGCTTAAGTTTCTTTATGACAAGGTAGGCTTAAGGACTTTCTAAACGTTTCTGATGATTCTTTATTACATCGCAATAGTTAAATAATTTGGCCCAGTGCAGGGGCGGGGCCAAAGACTCCTGAAATTTTCGTATCTGGACCATCCAACGAAAACCCGACCACTGACTTTACTTCGAAAATTCAATTTTTCTCATAAGCTGGGATTTTAAAGCCCTTACCTAGTCAATCACTAAAATGGGTTTTATTTGATTAAAAATTGCAACTTAATTTTCCTAGGCTTAGTTGAAGTTCGGTCCGCTCGACTTAAGTTGCATGTCGGCGGAAACTGGAAAAATAACACATATTGGCGGCGCTATAAAAATACTAATATTCGCTCAAAAGTCCCAAATCGTTTTTTCAACTAAAAATATATCACAGCAGTTTGTTAAGCCATGTTGCAATTATAATTCAATGTTGTTCCTTCAACTGATAAAGGCAGCTTTTCTACCCGTTAAATCGAGTTTTGAACCAAACACGAAAATAGCGCTACTTTGAAGGCACGTTTTAAAAATGTGGCACCTGTTTGAAAGAGCTGAACTACATGAATAGAAAGCATAAATGACACTTAATTTAAAACAGTAATAACATTTGTTTGCTTACTAGGTTCTCAAAACTAACGACCGCTCAAAGTTCAGGAAATTTTGAAAATATTTCAGTGAGCAACTGCATACTCGCCTTCGTAAAGTGCTCCGATAAATTCACGTAAATCTCTTACCTGGCTTCAAGGTTAAGTTTTGGTCCTTTGTAGCGATCTCTGAATCCTAGGTAGCATTAACACTGCCAGCTTTTCCATCCAGCGGTAGGTTAAGCGTTAGCGAGCTTATCCAAAACGTTAGGGAAACGACTTAACAACGTTAGCGAATCGACTGAGCACTTTAGCGAATCGTCTGAACAGGTTAGCGAACTGGACGTTAGCGAAACGACTCGTCAGCGTAACGACCGGCTACCCTTCAAAGTAGCGCTTTTTTCGTGTTTGGTTCAAAACTCGATTTAACCGGTAGAAAATCTGCTTTTAACCGTTGAAGGAAAAAATTGAATTATAATTGCAACATGGCTAAACAAATTGCTGTGATATATCTATAGTTGAAAAAAAAAAAAAGAATTGGGACTTTTGCGCGAATATTAATCGTTTTAGAGCGCCGGCAATATGTGTAATTTTTCCAGTTTCCGCAGGCATGCAACTTAGGTCGAGCGGACCGAACTGCAACTTAGCCTAGGAAAATTCAATTGCAATTTTTAATAAAATAAAACCCGTTTGAGTGATTGAGTGATCAGAGGTCGGTTGTTTGAGAGACAGCCTCTCAAACTGCGCCGAGAAGCTCGTTTCACAAAGCGAAAAATGGCGTTTCGATTTGCCAAGATTTTCTTCTATTTGCAAACCATCAGGTTCGTTACCTTTTAAACTGAGGATATAAAGATGTTGCAGGCACATTTCTTCGACTTTGAAAGCAAAGCTTTCGTCAAAAGACAGCGGTTTATTATTGTTTTGAAGGAAAATAACTGAGAGCCTTCTGTCATTGAATGGCGGATTTTACCCAATTGCGAAAATGGTGCTGTTCGGACTTTTGGTTCTTGTTGTTCGTTATTTAGTAATAACACTAAGTGAGATAGCCTATAATGTTATAAATAACCTGGATGAAGTATTGGTGGCCATAGTTTTTACTGTGTACAACGGGAACATATTTAACAGAAGCCGTTTAGTTCTGAAAGTCGTTGTCAGTGAACACACACTTGAAGCTCAGTATCCACGTGCTTGTGGTGGAAACAACAAGATGAATCGTATACTCAAGGTTAGTATCCTATTTCCATATCTCTTGTTGAATACTGTTTCTCTGTAAGAAATAATCCATGTTGCGAATTAGAATTGATTGTAAATGCGTTTTTGGCGGATATCAGATTTCCCCGAAAAGATCAGTAAAGGGTGAAGTAGCCTACGAGTAGATCTATGAGCGACGACCAATTCTTTGACCAGTCGCCTCTTATAACTCTCCTTCGGTCATCCAGTGGTTAATTGTTAATTCTTTTTTATTGTCTTAACTGCAATGCTGGCCTGGGGATCGACCTCTTTGGGCACTTGTTTAGGGTTAGCTCCCTATGCTAATATCCTTACCAACCCACTGTGACCCCGAGTACTATGAATACTATGAAGGGGTTCATGAATAAATGCTGGACAGATTTCAAATCACGCTTTGCGCTTGCCTTGCTTTTACTTATGTTCACCTAAAATGTGCAAAGAAATTACCCCTTTTCTGCACGCTAATTTCGACTATGAGGTCAAGACTTTTTTGAAGTCACCGTAATAGTTTGAGGCTGTATCAATTACCAATATATTATCACCTGATGGGAATCTTAAGCTCACAATCCAATAATATTGTTAAATTGAATTGTAATTAAATTTTATTCAAACCATGATTTACCTTACCCTTGGTGAGGTTTTTTTTTCGTAGCGAAGCTGCGATTGTGAGGGGCAAAGCCGCAATGGTGATCCTGGCTTCACCACTCACAATCGCAGCTTCGCTGCGGAAAAAGACCCTCTGGCAGCCCAGGGTAGATTTACCTTTGTTTCTCTATCAATCTTCATACACTGGTGTAATCAGACAATCTGAAAATCTCATACAGCTTGTAGTCATAATTAGCTGACTATTTGTTTTTTTTTTGAGTTTTTAAATGTTCTACACCAAATTAACCCAACAAGAGATTTCATGAGAACACTGGACTGGTGATTGTTTTCCCTTTTTGTTTGTTCTTCCAAAGATTTGTTTTTGAACACCTCATCTTCTATTAATCTGGTGGGGATACAGTGTACATTGTAGCTCAATAGCAACAGGAGCTTTGTTCATTATTTGGTCAATGCTTAAATGACATCCATTTTCCATCTCATCAAGTAAGAATGAAATTAAAATGGGTGGAGAGATCTCTGCTCAATAAATAAAAGATGACTTAAATGTGTGCATGTGCCATATAATTGGGACATTTGTTTATCAGACTCATTATAGACCTAATGCAAAAATGGCTACCTTTAATTCAGTTATTCGTTTGTTCGTATTCAAAACACTAACTTCGTTCGGGATAACAAATTCTTTACAATAATTTTTTTCTCAAGAGGCTATTTTAAACAAGAACGAAAGAAAGGCAGTCATTTTTGCAAAGAGTCTTAATCTGATGTAAATTGTAATCTTGGCCAACAATTCACCATTGTTTATATGTACAGTATGTAGGAACATTATCAATTTGCTGTCCAGTGTCTTCCGTGTTCATGAATCAGACATTTTGGTTTGGGTTCTTTGTTTACTTCTTGGACGCCTTCTGTATAGTGCGATGTGCCTCTGTAATGTTGATTGGTGTTCGTCGTCCGAAGAGAAGCACTGTCGTATTCAATAGCACTTCTTTGATTTTGCAGAAATTCAAGAGGACTGGGAAACTTTTTTGATTTGTCGATGTGACTTCCGTGACAACTAACCATTTCCGCCCATTTTCTTCTCATATCTGTTGATAAAGCTTTCTCTATAATGCTGACAGAACTCGTTGTTGTAATTTCCGCTTCTAAACCGAGTCT
Organism: Catalaphyllia jardinei; assembly: GCA_022496165.2. Lineage (NCBI taxonomy): Eukaryota > Metazoa > Cnidaria > Anthozoa > Scleractinia > Caryophylliidae > Catalaphyllia > Catalaphyllia jardinei. The sequence continues at coordinate 4,626 of JAEMPF020027657.1, read as the reverse complement.
TGTGAGGTCTCTGTATCCGTCTTCTACAAGAGTCACGAGTTCGATAAAACGTTTATCTTCTCCTTCCTTTAGGGTTCTGAATCTACGTATGCCGTCAATGATAACGTCTGCAATTTTGGCGGGATCTCCATACTTTTCGTCCAGTCTTCGCCACATTTCTTGTACATCGTCATCTATACTCTTTACCACGCTTTCGGGGTCTTTTCCAAGACAAGAGCGTAGCACATATGCGGTATCCCTTGCACGAATTTTTGGCATGACTTGTTTGTTGAAATCTCTTTTAAACTGTGGGTAATGACGTAGTTCCCCATCAAAGTGCGGCATTTTTACCTTTTCCAGTTGTAGAAAGGAAGATGTCGCGCCAGATTCCTGTTTTACCTGCCCTTGTTCCTCTACGTTAGTATATTTAACTACAATTTGTTCAACAATTTCATAATAATAAGTTTGGATTTTAGCTATCCATTGCATCTCAGATTCGGCTGATTCAAAAGGCAATAGTTTTAACAGTTCAGCGTTAAAGGTTTTGCAATCTTGAAATTGATCTTCTATTTGTTTCTGTACATCTCTTAAGGCAAAATTGGGCATTTCTTTTGACTGCAGCGCATGTGAAATACTTTGGTAAGAAGCTTCGAAAACCGCGCGCGCAGTGTTCCTTTTTACTTTTGCGTTGTCAATGGCTTCTTGACGAGTCGCGTGCTCGCGCGTTGCCTTTTCGCTTGCAGTGACATTTTCGACATATTTCACTTTGCGATGAAATGCATTGGAATATTTTTCTTCGACTTCTGTCATCCAGAGTTCTTCTTGGTCGACTAAATGCTCGTCAGTCAGGAGGTTAACATACTCTAAGTGCTTCCTTTCCAGTTCTTCCCATGCATCAACTAGTTTTGCGTAATTGGTTTGTACTACCTCGATTCCTTGATTTGTCTGTATGGACTTGATCAAAATGTTCCGCTTTCGTGTGAAGTTACCTTTGGCAATTCGCCGTGAATTCTTAGCTTGGTCGGTCATCTTTTGTTTCTCGATTCCAGTCGTCGCTTAGTAGCTAACCACACTGGATTTTGAATGCACTGCTAGCGAGGATTAACTAACCACGGTTCTAAACAACTCCATTTATTACACCAGCTTTCTGTCAGTTGCTGTACTTTCACAGGGAGGTTGAATAGGGTTCAAAATCTAAATTACAGCAAATTGTGTTAGTGATATGATAAACAGTCATCTCTTACAATCAAACAAAGATATTTACCCAGTGGTATCTCGCAGTTTCTCACAATTCCTCATACTAGCAAGTGACTCGAGTTGCGTAATCATGTCTATGACGTCACTTAACAAATTCTAATTACAAATTGTTGGTGATACACTTTAAAACCTTTATTAACAAAAACCTTTTTCTAACCAAAATTATTCTCTCTACAATAACTACAGAAATTCTCACGCCCTCATTACGGCTAATTTTCATTGTCAATAAACAGACAGATACATGAATTATAAAATTGATTTTAAGCAGGACATCAACAAGCGAGAGCAGATAATTTCTTATTGTAAAAAAACAAATTGGCGTTAGTTTTTCATGTGTCCAGTTATTGACATTGAATTTTGTCATCACTTGTTGATCCACAGCTACTTTGACAAAGTTCTGACAAAATTAATGATCAATAACAGGACGCGTGGATGAAAAGCTGATATCAATTTGTTAAACCGATATTATATTGAAAGATCTGGTTGTTGGTCTTTTGTGACTGATGGAGTCATTAAACTGATACAGGAGCATATCAATAACATAACTTGTAAATATTTTTGTTTGTCTTTCTTAGGTGGTTACATCATTGCTGGCATATACAGCCCCACACTGGCGAGCAATGCTATGATTTGGTTGATACAACCTGGTTTTCCCATCTTTAACATACATTCTAAGAGTATCAGTGGACCTCTCCAATTGTGATTTCTCTACTGATAATTAGCATATACTGAATAAGGCTAAGTAAGATATGAAGAGTTCTGCAGATCAAGGAGGGTGTTATCCAGAGGCCGAAGGCCAAGGTGGATAACATCCTCCGAGATCTGCAGAATTCTTCATATCCTACGGTAATCGAATTCAATAATAATTGCTTCATTATTCATTCATGACAAAATATTACCCCACTCTTAAAGGAATTTCGCCATTTTGCTCTTTGTTCTTGCACCCACCAAATATAACACAACCTAGTCCCCAGGTTTTCTCGGTCAACGGTTCAATGATCTGCAGCAGGCTGCACTTTTGACATCACTTTGACATCATCAATTCGATAGTTTGCAGCGGGCTGACGTCATTGGTTCAATATTTGGTCAACAGCAGCTGGTTATGGTGAATTATGTGTGTGGTTTTAACTAATCAAAAACGGGGAAATATTTTGAATGAATAATAATGGCATAAATTGCAATAAAGATATAAAGCCACTCTTGCGTGATAATCATTTCTTCCCTGACAGAAAAGTGCAATCTAACTAAAAGCTGCATTCTGTAACATATTTGCATACTTAGTCAAATATCAAATGGAAGTTCTTTAACTACACCAGTTTGTATTATTTTTTTATTATTTACTCCTCACTTTCTCACTTCAAAATACTTTTGGTTTATTGTTGTACTGATAAGAATAGAATTTGGAAAGTTTATGGGAAGCCTTACCATATAAAACTAGACGCTCTAAGAGCGTTAACTCGAGCTTCGTACCGCAGTACCAAATCGTACTTTACGAATAGCAGGACGCGTATTGAATACAGTAAACACAATAAAATAATAGGGAAATTTTCCGCTGAGGTATTTTCTATTATGTTGCTTCGTTGAGTATCCTCCTAACCCAGTCGCAAGTTGTAAGTTTAAACCATTTTGGTTCAAGAATCAAGCACAGCTGTGTTACGCATTTATGGAGAACTTGTTTGCAAAGAATTTTCCAGGTCTTTTTCAACTAATGGCGATTACTATGCTAGCAGAAATTGTAGGAAGTTCGTTTACTTCTCGTGGGCGATCCGAGTGAATCATGCAGCCAAACATCATATCTTCTTGGAGAGCGATAGCTTTGCCAAAACAACAGTCCAATGATGTGTCAATTTACATTGCACATATTTGCATAACCTTTCAAGTTGTGTTTTTTGCGGATAACTTCCGAGAATGTGCGATCCTTAACGCAGTTCATGAAGAAATATCCAAGCTACATATTTTTATTGAATCAAGGTAGGAGTATGTTTTAAAAGGGACTCGCTCATAAGGGAAGATGCGGCATTCTGTTTTGTTTGGTTTCGTACTCAACTAGTTTGTGTCACCCAACAGGATTTCTACAAGGATTGGCGAAATTTTCAAGACTGCTAAGTACATTTGAACTACTAGTGATATAAATTTGGCTTAACTATCGTCAATGCAGATTTTTTTAGAACTTCAGTGGCAAGAACCTCCATAATCCCGCACAATTCCCCACATAATTGAAGTTTTAATTTGTCTCCAAAATCACACAATGCAATTTTTTTCTACGCCCCACTAGAAAGCCAGCCAACTTGGAGGTAAGATATCTAATTCAAGTAACCGAAAGCCTTAACTTTAAAAATTTGAAGATCAACAGATTTTGAGCGTTTTCGTATTTAGTTCGTTTTATTGCAATATGATTTGTTTTACTGCAATGTTCTAAATATTAAATAACAGCAGAAGCCACATGCGATCAGCTCAGTTGCTATCCAACGAGAACTGGCTTTGAAGAATATAACTCGAGGACCGACCCTTTGGGAGTTGTTTGTATGTGAGATGAACGTATATGGCACGATACTTGCCAAAACTTTCAAGCGAGCAACGTCGCGTTTCTCGTCCCCAGTTTCAGCGGTCTACGCATGGAACGCCTTGGACCATGACCCCCCTTTTGGCGAGGAAAACGGTTGCATTTTCTGACTCGGGCTTTCCGTACACGGAAGCCCGAGTAAAAATATTCAGCTCAGAAACAGTTCTGTAACAATGTTCTCCTTTCTGTGATGTTTCTGCCTGTGTAAAAATTTGAAGACAACTTCTGTTGACCTACATGAGTTAAAAAATGTAGAAGCTCTTCTGGAAAAATAGTTTGTTGAATGTTTTTATCTGTTCATTTTTCCTTAAACAAATATATTTTCCTAATGAGCAGTTCCTTCAAAACATTTTATTAATGGATTATTTATTTTCTTTTCCTTTTTTGGGGTGGGGAGGGACCTTTTGATAATTTCCCTAAAAGTATCACAAGGTACAAACGAAGGATCCCCTCAGTTTTTTTTCTCAGGAGAGTAGATGAGAGATTATCAACAACATTTTAGAAGTAGATGAAGGGAAGTCTCTAAACAACAGATTTCCCTACCCTTTCATCATCTCAACTTGTCAGAATTTCCTTACCCTTTTTAGTTGTACAGGCTTGCACCTTTTTCAGAAGAAATTTCCAGGACTCAGATGGATTTTTCAAGGGCTCTAAAATTTACATTAACCGCAAAACTCCCAAGAGCTCAATGTTAATTCTCCTTACTGCCTTCCATACAATCCATACTTTTTAGTTGAGTTTAACAGTTTTCCAGAACTTTCCTTAATGACACTACTGCTGTACAGTTTAATATATTAAAGCCACACTCATATGGGTAACAACATTGC
>JAEMPF020027656.1:0-11660 GCA_022496165.2 Catalaphyllia jardinei | reverse complement strand
TTTGGCCGGAAACTGGTACCGGCCGGAAACTGGGCAACACACTGTACTTCTATCAAGACGTTTCTTATGATAGTAAAATACTAATCCTTGAAAGTGGCGACAGAATAGAGATGCCTAACGTTGTGAGGACAGCGACCAGATCTACAATGGTTGAACAATACATGGAGTATTTCAAAGAAAATTGTCACGAACCCCTGAGTAGGTCAACTTTGTTCAAAATTCTGGAGGTCCAGGAGGCATCTCAGCCTAAGTCCCTCCAGGACTTGGACAATACTGCAGCTGGTGGTGCGGCAGGATTTCAGACTCTTGAGACACTGGTTGAAACTCTTGAGAAAGGAGGAATGGAGAAACAGTGGTGTCTTGATGTTCGTAGAAAGCTTAGAGATGCAAAACCGTATCTCAAGACTGACTTTCGCGTACATTGCCAACCACATGATTCTACCTGCGCTGACCACTGTCGGCATTTTGCGCTTAGTGATCCTGTCGAAGCCGACTTCCAGCAACCCTGTTCACACGAGCACGTATTCAGTTGCGATAACTGCCAAGGGATGAAAAATGTACTTCAGGAAGTCAGACTAGGGATCGAAGGGTCATCCTGGGCACCTTACAGTTCAGAACAAAGAGAAGACCTGCTATACGACTTTGACCGTGCAAAGTCAGGCATCTTGTTGTGGAAAGCACACATTATTCGTTCGATAAACCAGGAATAGGCTAAACAAGAAGTCCCTTTGATTCAAGAGATCGGCAGAAGAATTTGGTAATTACCCTATCAAAATTCTTAGAAGGATGTGAATGTGGCAGTTAGAAAACAAGTTCACAAAGTGTCGTCTACAGAAATTTTTAAAATAACAGCACGAACCATTGTTAAACCGCGAATCTTCCCTTGTTTAAATCCCTGCTTCCCAGAATTTTCTTATCCCAGAAATCCAGAGATCCCGAAAATGTGCGATCCCATTCTAGTAACTCTACTAAATATGTAACCCCATTATAGTCAATCCAGTCGTGAAATTTCGACCCCATCTAGCGGCACCTCCCCAGTAGCCTATAATGAGGAAGTACCCCCCGCGCGCCCAATGTAAACCTGAACCCAATTTGCATAAAATTGAATTCGCTGAAGAGAACTACTTAATTAACCAACAATGATGGTATTAAGTGATAAACGCTGTTTCAAACAAAACGAAACCAAGGATAGAAATCGTATAATTCAGCATGAAAATCTTACAGTCATTGTTATTCACTACTTGCACAATACCATAATGCACTTCTTTAACCCCCCCAAACATTTTGCATACTCATTGTTTGCAATTTCTCCTGGGACATGAACATGTCCCAAGAGTAATCTAAAACAATGCCTATGCAAATTTTTTGGGGGTAAAAGAGGTGTATTATGGGATTTGTGCAAGTAGAGAATTACACAACTTTAAAACGATGTGGTAGGAATGTCCGTGACATGCTAAAAATAACTTAGACATTCTGGCGTGTTACAATGTAGTCGACTGAATAGCTAATAGATTCTCGCCAAAATAATTTTCCTTTCTAGACATTGAATTGTATAAATAACTGTTCTAGTTGTTAAATATGAGAGTCATCTTACATATAGTCCAAACCTTATTTAACCAAATTTCAGGAAAAAAAGCTTTTAGACCACTCAACTAGCCGCTTAATTCCCAATTTTGGAGGACATTTGTGAATTTAACGCTACTCGCGCCTTATTCAGAGCAAAGAGCACGTTTTGAGAATATTTGCTTCAAGGTAATAGTATTTTATGGGAAGTTGAAAAATTCTTTGGGAAACTTAGGAGCAACAATCGGTGCAAAACTGTGTCACGCACGCTTTTGCAGCTACAACAACAACAACAACAACAATCTTTATTCGTGCCCAAAAAATATAATAAAAATAAATAAATACCAAGAAGAAAAATTACATGATAAAAAGAGCACAGCCACTTAGAAATAGCTGAAGCTAATCGAGCTAAGTGGCTGGGCCAAGCGGAAAGACCTTTGCAAAAAGACATACTGAATATACACACACGCACACACACTCACACACACATACACTCACACACAGCTGAGCATTAGCCATGTTGATAGAACTCCTGCACTTCCAAGACGTTAGTACCCTATATCTTTTTTTTTTCCTGTTCCCAAAACACTAGGCCTGGTACTAAACATGGATATTAGTCCGAGCTCCAGATCACGTATGACCAAAATTTGTTTTATGGTAAAACACAGGGCAACTCACACCGCGGCCGCTCATTTTAACTTATTACTTGCCAATTTTAGAGGAATGTTTGGTGAATTTAAGGCTATTCATGCCTTATCCAGACCAAAAAGCACGTAAAACTATTTTATGCGGGAAACTTAGAAATTAATGCGAGAGACCAAGAACAATAGTCGGTGCAAAATTGTGTCACGCACTCTTTCGTGGCTGAATATAAGGGCGCGTTCGTTTGGGATATTCCGGAATAAGAATATATTCCGGAATATATTCCGGCTATTCTTCTCCTGGGAGCAGAATACCCGGAATGGAAATCCAGGTATTCCGGAATGAGAATAGCTCCCAAACAAACGCTTACTAGTATTATTCCAATTATTCTTATTCCAGATTGATCCAAAACGAACGCGCCCTTAGACATGTTGATAGAACTCCTGCACTTCCAAGACGTTAGTGCGCAAAGTTTTTCTTCCTGTTCCCGGTACACTAGGCCTAGTACTAAACATTGATATTAGTCCAGGCTCCAGATCACGTTATACTTTTGAGGAACACGTCTTCAACCAGCAGCAAGCCAACTAAAATTTCGCGAAGGCTATTTGTTAGGCCTTTTAAAAAAATCCTAATTAATTTTTCTTAGGCCAGATTTTAAATACTTTACCATTAATCGAGAGAAGAAACATGAAATAAAATGATCTCTAAGTTTTAATGTTATCGAGTAAAAGTGTAATTTTTCAGCGTTGCCAGCGCAACGCCCTAATTTGACTCGTAACATAACGATTTTAACGGTTTTTGACCGTCCTCGGACATCGTCGCCAGAAATATTGATAAACGGCACTTTAAGCCAGCTTTTTGCTAATTTTGTTTATCATATGGACTAACTGTCTCACACAGAAAATTTTAAGAAATTCTATTTTCGGCTGAAAATCGAGTGGACGGTTCTTACACGGCCAGCCTCTTAAGTGCAAAAGCTAATTTGTAAAAGTACATTTTTACGAACATTATTCTAAGCAGGAAGCTCAAATATAAGTAAATATTTGCAATCCAGTGCTCGTTCATCGTAAACAAACTCCGTGCGACTGATTCGAGTACTTCCCCTAGCCTGATAAACAAAGTACACAGTATTTACATTTCCGTTCCCTTGTTCAGGTTCAGTCTTATGCATCTTGCCCTCAAAGTACTCTTCCACCTATTTCAAATAATATTCGACCGGATACGACTGACCTTTTCTGTCGCAAATTGGAACTAAATCAACAAATGCAATCAAATACAGCCGGTAATTACAGTTGTCTCCACGGTTAACATCCCAAAGCCTAGCTAGGCGATCGTGTTCGTGAACATATAAAATAAACAAGCTCTTCGTGAGCCCGAAAGAACGTTTAAATAACATCATACTATATAATACTACTCAGCCTCAAAATTCGACGGCAAAAGTATCCAACGCTACCTCTGCGATCCAGAGCATATGGTAAGAAAGTCCAAAGTCTCCATGGCCCACTCGCGTGCTCACATGTTCGTCACATGTATTATCACATGTCTCAGTTACGGTACCAGTTTACTTGACGTGACCATATTAAATAATAATAATAAGCAGGCCGACACGTGAAAGAAAATCTGAGACAGACAAAGCACATGGTCGACTGCAATGACCTCATTTGCATCTGAAGAATTGGCCCCTGAAAAATTTCTCGGGGGCAGGGGGCAAATTTGTAACGATGAATACACGTCCAAAAATTCCAAGAATGTCGATTTCGACTGCATTATGAAAGCGTTCTTTGACGAACGCAATTACCGTGTTCTATCTGCTGATAGAAAACAGCTACGCATAAATGCACATCGCGCATAACGTTTGAACCTGATGTAACATAAAAAAAGAGTTCTTTTCTACGCGTTACTTGACATTTTTTTCTTTTTACGCAATGAAACTACGGTAAATTTATACCAAAACAATTAGACTACTCGCTCTCGTTTTCTACGAGGGATAGTCAGGTCGGACGCGCCTCGTTGACTATCTGCTCGAAGAAAACTCGGGCTCACCCCGTAGGCTAATTGTTAATTATTATTCAAATTTCATACACTGTACGAATTTCGATTTTCTGATTGGTTGATTTGTACCACGTGACACTTGGTTGTGACAAATAAATCTCCTTGACGTCATTATCGTGATTTAATAGTCGTGCTGTAAATTCAATACACCACCGTCATTACACCGTGGCTTTGGCGGACTCAAACTTGCCTTAATTACCTGTCGAGAGTAAAAGTAAAATCGTTCTCGTTTTGATTTATGCTTTTTTGGCGGCAACAGTTACACAATTTTCCTTTTCCAGCCCACTGTTTGCAAGGTGAAAACAGTGATTAAATTGGGAAACAGTGCCTAGCTACAATGCTCTGCAATCACACAATAGAAGTTTAGTACAAATCTACTTACATTTTACCAGGAATGCCGTTCTCCTATTGGCTGTGCAACTGAATGGTGTGGATTGCGAGTAGACTAACAGGGTGCAGTTGTTAACAAGATGGCAGCCGCGTTATTACACTATGTCGTCGGCGTAGTCGTCGTAGGGCGCAGGCCATCCATGTTGCTAGCCTTGTTGACCAGGAATAAACGATGTGTGGTTTTCTATTTCTATGACTACGTATCTCTATGGTTACGCTGTTCCTATGATTATAGTGCTCGGCTAAAAGGCTCTGTACCGCCGGAGCTCTGCTATGATCCATTGTTTCACCGCAGGGATCAGTTGTAAATATATTTTTAACCAATCACATCGAGCACTGTATCTTGTTATAATTAATGCTGTTACTGTACAGCTCGTCAATCGGTATTTTGCTAATCGCTACACGAAAGGTCGCCTAGAAAAATTTGATATACTGACTTCAGGTTGGTAATGTTAGACTGAAATGACGCCGATATAAAATTACTTCGTTGAACTGTTCGCTTTGAATGTCAGTAGCTGTTGCTAACAGAGATAGAATCAAAACATTTGAGTAACCCAACTGGGTGAAACTTCAAAATGACAGGTAGGCATCTTGGAATAATCACGTCTACAGCTTGCTTTGTTTATTGTCGCCTTTTGGGACGTGAAGTTATGTAAGTTTAAATGCCTGTGCACTGCACGGGTAACTTTTAGTGATAAAATCAACGAACCACTGTTGAGAGAACACCAATCGCATGGTTATCTGGGAAAAAAATTATGGTATGTTTTCTCTTCAACTGATGGGTAGATTTGCCATTTTGAGATAATGCTGGGTTCGCTCGATAAATTTCCTTTCAATTTTTTCCTGTACAATGCAAGATATACTGCGGTTATTTACTTCCGGGGTTTTTGCTTAAGATAAAATTTAAAAAGTGAAAAACAATTCTTTTTCAAGAAAAAAGATTGGCCACTTCACTTGGAAATCTCTTTTCAAATATGTGGAATTCTGCCAGGAGGTGAATTAAACCAAAATAAAAATAACTCTTGGTCAATTCTTGGTATAAATGATATAGCTATTAAATTATTTTCTGATTATTTTTCAGAAAGTGCTCAAAAGCATTGAGTCGACTTTAGAATCTTCTTTAAAACGGTTAAAGAAAAAGTGCAGTAAACTGATATTTCGATTTCCTTTTCAGCAAATGCAGTTCAGTATATACACTTCACTGTTTTTATTTACCATTTTACAGGAGTTTCATAAAGAAATTACGAATTACCTTGATGATTACACAAACAAAAGAGAAACGCGAAGAGTGCTGCAACAGCGAGGAAAATGGTAAAAAAAATCGAAATTTGGTCAGTGAAGTTTTTGACATGTAGAATACGAATTTCTTATCTTTAATCTACTCTTCTCTTTGCAATCAAATGCCATTGTTGAGAATTTTCTCGAACAAAACCTTTTTGGTGGACATGTTTCTGAAAGAAAACTTAAGCGATGGAAACTAACCGATTTCGCTAAGAGCCATCAGCTGTAACCATTCTTTGGAAAGAAAACAATACAAACAATACTTTATTTACCCACGCTAAAATCAAGGAGTGATAAAAACTCGTTAAAACGTGCGTGAAAAAAAAAGTATTAAAAAAAAACACGAACAAGAGAAAATTACTAAATCTTAAACCTATCTAAAAATTTTTCTTTTAAAAAAAATTGGAACTAGAAATAACCTTGGCGTTTCTAACACACGTGGGTAGAAGAGTAAGAAGTAAAGAGTAATCAGTCTATAGTGTGTACTGGTAATACACACTGTAGACTTTGAACAAAAAACTCATGTACTACCACCTGACAAGATGTTCACCGTTTTAGAAAGGGAGTACCTCTGACGTCACTCCAGTTTTAACACTCGACATGTAGACTTAAAAACAACATTAAGCCATTAGCTACCGCATTTTCCACTCGGTCGAACAGTTGTCAAGACCGACGGTGTTGGACAAAAAAAGACAAAAAAATCAGTAGCATAAAACCAAACCAGAACCGAGCAGTTAGGAAACTAATTCTCTTCAATCATCCATCCATCATCCATCATCGAGGTGCTTCTACCATGACACTGAAGAACACAGAATCACTTAACAATTCCTCAAACCAAATCAGGTCAGTGTTTTTTTTTTCCCAGAGTCACCAGAGTACATCTGGGATTTAAATTACACAACTTCCTTTAAGATTATCGTTGCCATCACAACCATTGCTTGTCCCGTTACCATTCTGTTAAACCTGTTGGTGATGATAGCAGTGAAGACGGGAAGAGAATTGAAACAGATTTCAAACATCCTGCTGTCTAGCGTGGCCTTAACTGATCTACTGGTGGGTCTTATATCTCTGCCATTGTCTATAGCCTTAGACGCGTTATTTATCAACAGAGTTTTAGTTGTGGATATTTTCTGTACGATAGATTTCATAAGTGTCTCTGTACTTCATGTTGGTTGCTGGTCTTCATTCTTTCATTTAATCCTAATTGCTTGGGAGAGGTATGTAGCGACAGCAAAATGTATGGAGTACAGGGTTATTGTTACAAGAGACCGTCTAAACAAGTACACGAGAGTTGCGTGGATGTTAGCGTTACTAATAGTTGTTCCATTAGTTATAATCGGAGCTGCTGGCGTTCCTTATGAACTTATATTAGTCCTAGACGTCATTTTGATCATTTTCTGGTTTGTCTGCTTATCGCGGATAGCATACTTTTACATCATGGTTCATCTCGCTGTACGAAAATGGAAACGAACGGGACTCCGCCCAGTCAATGTTCGGGTCAAAGGGAGGCTTGAAAGCAAGTTTGCTTACACGACTTTCTTGTTGGCGATTTTCTTTGCAGTGTCGGGTTTTCCAAGCCTCGTTGCCTATCTCTTTCGAGGAGTTCTGCCTTTTTTACGCCAGGTTTCCACAATACGATGGGTAGAAACAATATTTCAGTTAAACTCTTTGTTTAACCCACTATTGTACTGGTATAAAAACCGCCGCTTAAGGAAAGCTACAGTGGAGCTGTTAAGGTGCAGACACAGTACACCAGCTTGCAGTGCTTGCCATATTAGGCAACGTCGCTGCTGTTCTATGTCATCGCTAGATGTTGAAAAACTTCAAAGGGAACAAAGAGGATCTCGATTATTAAGATCAAAATATCTCGGTGCTGTGATGTGTTTTGACACCTTTCAGGAGAGTCGGAATGAGGCAGTGATGGAAAGACCCATGTGAGCTCCATCAAGGGTAACAAGAGAAGAGATATTCACACAACAGAGCAACCAACTAATTGTAACAGCTCAGATTGAAAATGCCTTAGGAGATAAGAGCATTCAGAGATAAGAGCATTCAGAATTGCCCAAAAACACCATGGAGCTTGGGAGATCTCGGTGTCATATCGGTGGTAAAATTGTGCGATCAATTTCACTGAATGAAAACTCTTCCATCTCACTGACTAAAAGTCATAATGTGACACACAGGAATCAGATTCAGAGATCCAAATCAAGAAACGTCCTGGAATCGATGGACCAGCATGTGGAGGAGTTGACAAATGAGAATGGACTTCCGTATAACTGTTATGAGGAAACGAAACTATAATCAACTGAAATTAGGGGATTGTGAAATGTTTAAATTTTCGTTAGGAAAAAAACTCATAAAACATGCTGTGTCTGGACAAAGAAATAAACCCGTGTTGATCGCGAGAGATAACAATTTTAAAAAAACTGAATAAGTTGCGGTGCGCAAATAGTCACATAAAGCCACCAGTCGTAATAATATTTGGAGCAAAAACTCCAATGATAATTTTATTTTCCTGTATTTCTCTTGCTTATAATAATAAAGTTAACAGTAACATGGTACTGTTTCTGGGGAATTTCAAAATCTATTACATATATAGAGGATATTACAAGGTGGTGAGAAGATATGAATTTTATGTTCGAGTGGCACGAACGATATCTCACTCGTTCGCTGCGCTCACTTGTGAGATATTGAACATAAAATTCATATCTTCAAGCTAACGTGTAATGTTCTTTTTATTATATAGACATACTGATGACGGCCTTTTTGACGATTTTCCGAAGATTCCCTACCACTTTCCGAAGATTTCCGACGTTCCAGAACATTCCCAAAAGTTTTCCGAAGATTTCCGAAGACTTTCGAGGAAGACCCGAAGATGCTTCCATCATACACCAACGAACGTAAGTACAATTTACGAGACAAACTTGATATCAGTGAAATCATCGATATCTTCACTAGTATGGATGAGGAAAATACGCCATGCATTCGAGTCCCAGATGTAGTTTCGTATGAATTTTACGAGTGGTGTATTTTCCAGTAAAACACTCGTGTCTTAATAATAAAAAAACATTTTGGATCGTGTTTCGATGGAATCATGTTTTTAATTAATCCTAAAGGAAGAACTCGCGTTTTTAATTTGAAGATCTCAACGACTATTTCGCGAATTTTGTTGAATGGAGGAGCAAAAAGTGCTATTTTTATTATATCTTCGGTTGTTTCATTGAAAGAATTGCAACTGATTTTATCCAATCACAACTAGAGAAGTATTATAAATAATATCACTGAATAGCTCGTCAGGAATCGTTTTTGCATGTAAACATGTCATGTCGCCTAAGGAAAGATGATATACCAAAGTGGAGTAGGTAGTGTTAGACTTAACTACACGTTCAAAGTGTCAGCAGACATGATAGGCGATCCTTCAAGATATTTGACCAAAACACTCTAGTACTCCAACACAAAAAAACTTCGAAATGACAGGTGGGTGCTCTGGAATAGAGACATACAGCTTGCTTTAATACTTGTCCCATGAGTTTCGGGACCTAAAGTTTTCTATGTATATCCATGTATGAGCGGGTAGCTTTTACTAATAAGATAAACGAACCGCGGTTGAGAGAACGCCTATCGCATAATTACCTGCAAAACGAAAAAATGCAATATTAAAATTGAAAGAAAATATTTGTGTTTTATTTATTTTTTATGACTAATGGGGAGATTTACGGCACCCATTTTAAGACAATGAGTTCGCTTAATAATTTTCCTGTAAACTTTCTCTGTACAATGAACGATATATTGCGGTTAATTTCTTCGGTTTGAGTTTAAATTAGAATTTCAAATGTTAGCAGAAGGATGTTTTTTTTTGAAGAGGAAAAATTGGCCACGTCACTTGAGAATCCGACTTCAAAAACGTGGGAATCGCTAAGACCACATGAGGAAACTGAAACTACAACTGGTAAAAATTCATTTTCGCTGATTCTTGGTATAGTTTTAACAGCTGTTAAATGATTTCTGAGTTTTTCGGATATAAATTGAAAAATATCAATGGCTATTTAGCTTAAGAATGTTGCTTACGACGCAAAAGAAAAAGTTGATACTCCAGTTTCATTGTCAGCAAAGTACTCTATTTATACCTTACTACTTGTATCTTTCTACGAGTTTTCATAATATTATGCTGAATTTGTGAAGTAACTTGATGGTCAATAAACAGTAGTGGGGAAACGCAAAGAGTGCTTCGACGATGGGCAAAAAGCAGGGAAAATCGAAATTGGTGGGTCTCTGGTATTCCGCCTGCGAATTGCTTATTTTAAATCCACTGTTCTCTTTCAATCAAACGCAAATGTTGAGATTTGTCTCATGCAAAACCTTTTTCACACATATGTCGCCGAAAGAGATTTTTATCTAGGGAACTGAACCGATTCCAGTAAGAATTATCAGCTGCCGCCATTATTCAACAAATAAAGAAGCCTAAGCCGGGAATTCACCTGAATAATTCAGTACTTGAACTGTTTGTTTGTTTGTTCGCTTTCGTGGAAGCAACGAAATTTAGAGATCTTAGCGAATTTTCAAACTGCTTTCAACCTGAAAATATTTAGGCAAAGAGCTGGCTCCCTTGTCAATTATTATAAAAAAATTGAACAGCGCGGAAAGACCTAGATACGACTTTAGCACTACATTGTTACGCAGGACTTGTAGTCAGCAATCACTCGTAAGACAAAGGTAAATTATTCACTCTCCTCATTCCCTTATTTTCTTCCTTCCAACTGAATATGATTGTATCTTTCCTGTGGGTTTAGTTGTGGATATTATCTGTACGATAGATTTTAAAAGTGTCTCTGTAATAAACACCATTTGCGGTGTGTAGCAATATCAGTAACGAAGTGTACGGATTACTGACGAGGTTTTTGTTAAAAGAGACCGTGTAAACAAGTTTACGATAGTCGCATGGCTGTTGATAGTTCAGACTGAAAATGTTCAGCGCAAAACTGAATTACCAAAACCAAGAGAAAATGACGGGACAGAGAGGGAGGCTCAGGGCGTTGGCCGGGATATGTCATGTCCACGAAAGTTATTTTTAAACCAGCAGAAGTCTTGTTTTTTTAGCGGAAGTCTGTTTTCCGAGACGTCCGCATGCAGTCTTGCCTAGCTCGAGCTCTCAGGTTCTTAGTGACACTTCGTCCGCCATTACATGAAATCCTTGCTTTTCTTTCAAACATCAGACAGACCAAGCGGAACTCTCGGAAGACAGACCGCTTGTCTAAAAATAACTTTCGTGGACATGACATATCCCAAGGGCTTGACCGGGAGCCTCCCTCTCTGTCCTGTCATTTTCTTTTGCCAAAACACATCCTGGAGCTTGGAAGATCTCGATGTCATATCATATGTCATAAGTGAATGAAACTCTTTCGTCTCACTAAACAGATCAAATGTCATGCGACGAAAAAGAATGTCCAGAAATCCAGATCATTGTCAATGATATTAATAAACTCAAATGATTAGTTAATCAATAAGAAAGCGCTTTTGTATAATTGTTATCAGGGGAAAAATGATTTAATTACAAATGGTACATCACAAAATGTTCCCAATTTACGTAGAAGGAAGAAACAAACAAAATTGACCACTAAGAGTAATTATCTGTATCCTTTGACTTGCTTTTGAGGACTTCCGTAGCTGAATGAGAATTTGACTAAGAGTAAACGGATAGAGCCTACTAGAGTGGACGAGTGATTGTTTGACAA
>JAEMPF020027655.1:0-11664 GCA_022496165.2 Catalaphyllia jardinei | reverse complement strand
TTATATGCAGAGGTAAAAAGTTTTTATAAAAGATACAAAAACCTTTTTAGATCATTATGTAATAGAAAAGAGAAAAAGAATGCAAAAGAACATAAAGAATCAGTAAAAAAAGATTTAAGTAAAGCAAGAGATAGATTAATAACTAGAGCAAGAGAATTACAAAAGGAACAAAAGGAAAGAGAAGATAAAATAAAAGATAGAGAAAGAAAACTAGAAGAAAAATATGTTAAATTAGCAGAAGAACAAAAAACTCATTCATTACTACAAAGGGCATTAGATCTTCAAAATTTTAAGATTCTAGGTGATTGAAGTACTGCTCTATAAATTTTTCATTATAATTTGTATCTGTTTTAAAAACACTTAACAGACCCCAATAATCTGTACCTTTATGCATTTCATAGAGAAAGTAAAGGCAAAAATAACCACAAGTAGTGGTATATAAGTTTTGAATCTGCATGTTTTGATGTAAAAGAGTTAAATTTTTCATCTTAGCATGATTAACAATTTCTTGAAAAGGTGGCATGCCAAAACTATCAAAATAATTAATAACACCATCTCTAACATAAGTTGCAACCCAATGAGATCCACTCATATAATGTGGTTCTAAATTATATATAAATATAGCTAATTTATGATTATGAGGTACTTTAACATCTCTACTTAGTACATCTCTAATAGGAATACCTAAATATTTACACCATTCTAAAAGATCAAAATTACTTAATGCAACTGTCCTTTTAAATTTTAATTTGTTTCTATCTAATAATAAAGAGCTGCTTCGATGTTTTTTTTTTTACCTTCACCATAAGAAATTGGTGGTTTACCAACTCTTGGACCTCCTTCTCCCCAAGTACCATAGAATGGAGGTGGATGGTGGGGATACATTGGCATAATTGCTCCTCCTGTAGCTCCTCTACCACTAAATGCATTTAAAAGCATTGGTATTCCAATACTTGCTAAAATAGTTCCTATACCATTACCAACTTGCTTTTTATTAATTTTAAACAATAAATCCATATCATTTTTGTAAGCGTCAGCTAAATCTCTTATCTGTCCTTTAGTAAGCAATTCACTTAATTTTGCAAGTTGATATAGCTCACTATTTGGTACTTTAAATACTTGTCCACCAGTTATTTTTTTTACAATCTGTCTAACACCTTCACTTACACCACCTGCGAGAGCTGATAAACCAGCTGTTTTAGCAAGCATAGGTCCATAATTTCTTAATATTGGTAATGCACTACTAAAAATACCATATCCAACTTGTTTTCTAATATTAGTCTTTGGTATTTTAATAAGAACACCAGTTCCATTTTTTCTAGCTTTTTCTAGTCTATAAGCCATAATTTTTGAAACAAGTAGAGTATTACTACCAGTTAAATCTTTATTTTTTAATCTAATACCTATTTCTTCACTCCTTTTATAAGCGCTTTTAAGTTTTTCAATCTGACCTTTTGAAAGATTAACGTTAATTTGTACTAATTTTGTTGCCATTATATTAATTATGAATTAAATTTTTTTAAATCATAAATAATATTTTTTATTTTCCCATTACTAAAAAAAACTAATCGCTAAAATCAAAACAATTTTCTGGATGTAATGAAATAATTTTATCTTCTTCAATATCTTCATCCATAAGACAAAATTCCCTAAATCTATTTAATATTGGTTTATATCTAACTTGCATTAATTTTGGTTTAAGAGTTAACCCAAATGTTCCTCTACATAATGAAAACCATCCTGCGATAAACTTAACATGGCATTTTTGATAAACATCATCACATAATTCTACTTTATTACCATCCCAATTGAAAAAAGTAGTCTGAAGGTTATCTTTTTTATATATTAATGAAAAATCCATCTTAGAAGAATAATCTAGATATTCTCTCTTTTTTGTATTTTTATCTACTTTATAAGATTTTTTACAAATTCTCTTCCATAAACCACCTTCACCATGTTCATCATAGCCCTCTATATTACTTTTAGGTATATTATTTGATAACCCCCATTTCTTTTCATAAAAAGTGTCAATAAAAAACTGATCTAATTCTTTTGCTTTTTCTTCATAATCTTCATCTAAATCTAATTTCATACTAGTACCAAGATAATTACCATCTTTATCAATATTTTCTTGTACACCAAATGGTGTATACCCTTCATATTTAACATACATAGTATGACCATCATATAAAATTGGTATTTGAAGCCCATTATAATTATTTTTCTTTGGAGTTCCAAAAGTAATCTTATTTGTATCAATATCTAAAAATTCAACTATTTTTATTTCTTCTCCTTCTCTCTTTTCATCTCTCTTTACTTCTCCCTTTTCTTTCTTTACAAACTTTGCTTTCATTATATATTATTAATAAATATTTTTTTTAAAATATTTTTTTCTATAATATTTTTTTCGTGAGCGTGTTTTTGTTTTTTTGTTTTTGTTTTTTTATTTTTTATACAATAACTAATTGATCTCCTACTTTATCAACAACAACATCTTTTTCATAAAGAACAATAGCATGAACTCTAAAATCATCACCATCATCTCTATTAATCATATATTTAAGTATAAGTTGTTTAGGATCTCTACTTACTCCATCAGCTTGATAACTTAGATCAAAAAAGATAAGAGGATAAATCTCTGAAAAATTCTTGATATTTAATTGGGTTCCAGTATTATAATCATTCTTTTTCCATGAATAACCCATTAATGCATTGAATATTCTAGTTTTACTCTCATGGTCAAAGTCCCTTTCTGGATAAAATACACCATCACCATATTCAAGTCTACAAGTAGTTAGTGTTTTATTAGCATTACCCGCATTTATTTTAAATGTATCAAATATATAAGGGTTTGCTCCAATTGAATTATTCTTATTTCTCTGTAAATAGACAAATACATATCTTACTTTATCAATAGATGCTGATATTCTAAAATCTCCACTTGTTTTTACTAGATCTGATCTCTGATACATTTCTCTTAAGTAATTCCATTTACTTGGTTTTTGAAAATCAGATATGAATTGACTCATTAGAGCATCTTTTGGTTGTATTCTTGGAACCCATAGATAAAATCTATCAATTACTAATCGTGTTGTATCAACAGCACCAAAAAGTGCTTCTACATCTGAGTTTAAATCTATTTCAAATTCAAGTTGCATTGGTGGCAACATCCTTCCCTCTAATTCTTCAAAGAAAGAGTATCTGTTTAGAGGGATATTTACATTAACTTTTTTACTATTTTCTGTTAATGCTCTCCTAGCTTCAAATTCTGGGTTAGTATCTGCTACTGCAGATTCAGCTCTATCTAAATACCAAAAAGTATTTTTAGCTACAGTTCTTGAATAATCATCTGAATATTCTAATAGATTTTTTGCAAAAGTAACAAGATGTAGATTATCAGTATCATAGATAATTTTACCTGCACTCTTAATAACAAGATGTCTAATAAGAGAATGTGAGCCGCAAAGTAGTGTTGTTCGAGTATCGGTGTTGCTCGCCCCATCTGCTTTAAGATCAAGATGAAATTGAACTTCAAAATAAGCATTAAACCAATCATAAAAAGAGCTTCTATCATTTATTACAAATTTATATCCATTCTTTTGTTGTTCTGTAGTATTAGCTGGTGCTCTTATATTGCTTTCAAGAAGAAATCTGATTTCTTCATACCTCTGAACGTTTTCTGGTGATCTAAATGACATATATATTTTATAAAATAATTTTTTTTTAATATTATTATTTTTTGTTTTTCTTTTTGTTAATCAATCATATAAGAGATTATTAATTAATGTGTTAACTTCTTGTTGTGTCATTTTAGTTTTAGCTCTGCTCGGTTTTTTCCTTTTTGTTTCAGGGTGTGGTCCTGGGGCTATAGTGTATGGTTTTATCTCTTCAGATAACATCTTTCTTATAACATCACCAGATTTTTCTTCTATTGCTTCTTCTGCCTTTTTCTCTATCTCTTTTGCTGCTTCTTTTGCTTTTTTAGTCTTTTTTCCAAATGCTTTTGCGGCTGTAGAGGCAACTTTACTACCAATAGCACTTCCAAGTTCACTAACACCAGCAGTAATTGGTTTCATAATATTATCAACTATAAGACCATTTCCTCTATGAAAGTAAACATATCTTCCAAGAGATGGATGATACATCTTTCTAAATTCTCGTGATTTTGGCATTGAATTGTTAATCATATAATATTAATTACTTATTTTTTTTAATATTAATGAAAATGCAGTATCTGAATTATTAAAATAGATTGGCCTTCTTAATCCATCAGTTACATAGATACGTATACTTGAAATTATTGTTGTATTTATTGGACTAAAAATAATACGTCTTGGTTCAAGTGTAAAAGCATACGATTGACTTAAAGTTCCTGTACCAAAACTGTAAATAATATCTGATTCTACACCATCAACTAATGAAGTACTTGTTAAATCACAATGTATATTTAAAATATCAGTGTCCTCTGTGAGATTTGGTACTCTCTTTCCAATATTCTGTTCATCTTTTAAAATCTCTTTATCAAATCCAATAAGTTTATTAAAATTAGATTTAGTTAAATCAAGTTGATAGCCTGTATCTAAAGTTATAATTGTTCGAAAAGTTGGCTCATCAAAAGTTATTGTGATTGGATAGTTTGGATTATTTCCATCTCCATCTTCTACTGTCTTTGATTTAATATAATTGTCAAAATCATTATATGACCAAACTCCTTGGGGAAAATCAATATCAGTCCAACTATTACCATTATCTTTACTAAATGATATTTTTTGATTATTATATTCTGAATTAACATTTGTCCATGTAAAAAACATTGAGATAATTCTGTTTAAACCAATATAGTAGGTTGAGTTTGAGTCTAATATCATTGTTGGTGTAAATATTGTTGTAAAGTCACCTGGTCTATTTCCAGGTTCGTTTTTTGCAGAAAAGCTACTTAATGTTATTTCTCTTTCCATATATAATTAAACAGCAAAATATTTTTTAAGCAAAGTGTTTCTTTATTAATTTTTGGTATTGGCTTTTATTTATATGTTTAGCATGTAAAAGTGCATCTAAAATAGTTACACCCATGTTTCTCATATCTATGCTTGTATTTCCTGCTTTCATTTCTGCAATAATTAGAGTTAATTTATTTAGCATTTGTTTAGCATTATCAAAGAAAAAGGCACCACTTCCTCTTTTAATTTTACGGGTACCATAACCTTTATATGAATACATTTTCCTTTCATAGTAATGTCTGTAAGATTTTAAATCTTTTTCCATTTTACCAATACTCTTATGAATATGATTATATTCATCTAATGATATTCTTCCAGCTTTATAATCTTTTGTTGCTTTTGATTTTATAGGTGTAATCCTTCTTTGCTGACTTAGTGCATCTTCAGTTATTTTTCGAAGATATTTTTTTCTTTTAGTATCATTCATTTCTGGTTCAGCTAATCTCTTATCTACATCATCATAATTAGGGATACCTAAACTATCAAAAACCTTATTAACTTCTGATCTATACTCATCATCATCATCAACAAATGATTCTTCAGCTTCTGCTAATGGAACATCATCTTCCTCTGGTTTCTCATCTTCCTTTGATTCCTCTATAGCTAAAGGATCTTGTGATGCATATTCAGGAGGTGGATCATCAGGAATTTGCCAAAGATTAGGATCCATTTGATATTGAGGTGGTTCATCAGGAATTTGCCAAAGATTAGGATCCATTTGATATTGTGGTGGTTCTTCTGGCATCTTTGCTATTTGTTTTTCTGCTTGTGGCCCCACATAATCTTCTAGATTTAACAATCCATCTACATCCATATCTTCATAGGGATCTACTTCTGGTGCATAATCAATACCTCCCTCTCTATTTACTCTAGGTACTTGAAAACGTACTCTCTTTTTGGGTTTAGTTTGTTCAGCTATTTGATCAAGCTTATCTAACCTAAAAGTCTTTGCAATAGCCTGATCGGTTGTTTTACTCTTTATCCTATCTTCTGTTATTTCATTGAATAGTTTTCTCTTCATTTTACCGGTATTGGTCCTTTTATCTGCTAATTCTTTCCATTTCCTTAGACTCATATATTAACATAATTTATATTTTTATAAATTCATTAAATGATTGTTATATTTAACTATTTAATAATTTGGAAAAGAATATATTCATATAAATTATATATGAAAATACCAAACTATGACTCTAAATCAAATTCAAAAAGCAAATTCAAAAGGCTTAAACCTTTTATGCCATCTAACACTTTTAGAATGTTAATCTGTGGACCAAGTGGTTGTGGTAAAACTAACACTCTTATGCATATGCTCTACAACCTTCTATACTTTGATAAAATTTATTTATTCTCAAAAAATCTAGAACAACCAAAGTATCAAGAATTAATGGATACATTTCAACCTATATCTGAAGAAGTAGGATATGATGTTATTGAAGCTAGTAATGATGAAATAACACCTCTATCAGAACTAGATGGTGATAATCAAAAGATAGTTATATTTGATGACTTTGTTTGTGAAAAGAATCAAAAACCTCTTGTAGAATATTTTATTGGTGGTCGTCATAAAGATTGTAGTGTTATCTATCTAAGTCAATCTTATTATCTAACTCCAAAAGATATTAGACTCAATTGTTCTCATTTTTGTATATTTGACTCTCCATCTTCTGCAGAGACTTCAAGAATGTGTAAAGAAGTTAATGTTAATAAAGGTAAATTTCTAAAAGCAACCTCTGAACCTTATAGTTTTGCTTACATAGATAAAATAAATAAAAATATTAAAAAAAATTTCAATGAAGACATTTAAAAAATAAAATATTTAAAAATAAAAATATTTTTATATTATATATGGAATGTTCAGAAGACTCTCAATCTCAACACTCACAATCACAAGAATCACAATCTACTCAATCACAATCTTCTTGGTTGGTGGACTCTTGCTCGCAATCATCTTCCTCATTTGATTATAAAGAATTTTTATTAAATGATAGTTTAGAAAGTACTGATAGTGATGATAGTACTTATTATCCTTCTCATTCTTCACAAGCACAATAATTAGATAAAAGCAATTAAAAAATAAAACAATCTATTACTATATAATGGGATATAGTAATGGATTATTAGAACAAAAAAATGTAAATAAAAATGGAGGAGTAGGAGAGAGAGGTCTTCCTGGAATTGGATTTAAACTTACTGATGATGGTAATTTTGACATTGAAGAAAAGAGATTAACAAATGTAGAAGCACCTGTCGATGATAATGATGCATCTACTAAAAAATATACTGATGATAATCTAGACTCTAAATTAGATAAAGTTTTAACTGCTGATCTTGACTTAAAATCACATAAAATAGTAAATTTAGCTGACCCAATAAATGATAAAGATGCTGTTAATTATGAAAAATTAAAAGATCATACTGAAATTAATGAAAATAATTTTCATTTACAACCAAGTTTAAGGATATTTAAGTCAGGTGTTGAGTTAACTCTATCAAATAATTTCTATGAAACATCTCCATCTGGTACATCAAGTGACTTTGGTGGTCAAACCTTTCTCGAACTAGAAATGAAGTCAGATAAGTTAAGAGATGGTGCATATACATCATTAATAAAGATAACTGGTGTAACTGATTATACTCATATATTCAATGTGCATGCCTCTGATGGGTTTAGACTTTATAGTTTTGCAAGCAGACAGAATGGTATTATAACAAAGTCATATATAAGATTCTCAAGTGATGGATCTGAGGGTAAAATAAGATTTAATATTGTAGTATTTAAGAGAGACCCATCAATGAATTTCAAGTTTCAAACAAGAGTTATAAAAGGTTCAGGGGTGATTTGATGATAGAATATTTGAGATACCCGATACAGATGATAACTATGAGATACTCTTCTTTGAAAATATCAATATGGATGGAAATAAAATAGAGAGTTTAGCTAATCCAGTTGACTCTGATGATGCTGCAACTAAAGGTTATGTTGATACTGAGACTGATAAATTATTGCCTCTTTCTGGAGGAACAATGAATGGGCATATTGATATGGATAATAATAGAATAGAAGATTGTGGTAAATTAATTATGAAAAGAAATGGAAATAGTGTAATAGATTTGAATTTAAATAAATTAATTGGTCTTGCTAATCCAACAAATGATAATGATGGGGTAAGAAAAAAATATGTTGATGATGAAATAGCTAAAATCCCATCAGTAGACACTTCAAATCTACTAAAGTTAGATGGTAGTAGGTCTATGACAGGTGATCTACAAATGGATACTCATCATATTCTTCAAATAAAAAATGTAAAAGATCATAAAGATACTGACTCATTAACTGTTAAGAGAAAAGATTTATATAGCGCTGTAAATAAAGAATATCTAAATGAGAATTTTATTAAGTTAAAGAGCAATGCTGATGGTACTGAGGCTTTTGATTTAAGAGGAAAAAAAGTTCAGAACACAGAGCCATATTCTGATAATTTATTTAGTGATAATGATCTTGTTAGTAAAGTATATGTAGATAGAGAAATTGCTAAAATTCCTTCGGTAGATACTTCAGATTTATTAAAATTAGATGGTTCGAGAGCGATGAGTGGTAATTTAAATATGGGTAATAAATACATAGATAATCTCGCCACAATTATTGAGAGTGATGGTGACCCTGATAATAGGGCAAAAATATTAAAGAGGGCAGTTAACTTTGATTTTTTTGAAAAAGAGAGAGCATATCTTAGAGTATTAATTTCTAATAGAGTATTAACAAAAGGTGATAATATGACTGGCGACCTTAATTTCCAATACACTGCACAGAGTGGTCCTAATGCTGGCCAGATAGTAAATAAAAAGGTAAAGGGATTAGCAGACCCAACTGATGGGAGAGATGCGGTAAATAAAAGATATGTTGATAATAGAGATTTTATAAATAAAAATTATATTGATTCAGAAATAGCAAAAGTGCCAACACCTGATGTTGATAAAGCTTATGTTGATGCTGCAATACAAAGCTCTGAAGAGAGCGCAATTGAATCAATTGACCAAGAAAATGTATTCAAAAAAGTAATGGATGATGACCTTTTCAAAGAGGATGATAGTGATATTCATAAAATTGGACCCATAAATAAAGATTATCATAAAGTAAATCAAAAAACATACCATTTTCAAATTGATTATGACTCAAGTCTAGGTTATTATAGTACTCGACTTAGTGTTGATGTAGTTTATTTACCAATCGGAAACTACACTATAGTTTATGAAATGTATATTAGTGATGGACTCTCTGTTGATGAAATTAATGCATCTAGTGGCACTCTCTCTGTCAGTAAAATTAATAGCAAAATAGTAAATAATAACACAAGAAGTGTGATACATTTTAATAAGGGTATTATCAATCCTAGTTTTGATGATTTAGATATTGATATTCGTCTTAAAGGTAGGTCAGACCCTAAAACAGATATTTATGTGGTAGTCTATGGTGTTAGAGGTTACCAGAATGATGTTTCGATTCATCTCTGGGACCGATTGTATTACTTCCATAATGATGTGGTCAATTTTGAAGCGCCAATCGATATGAATAATAAAAGTATTAAAAACCTTCCAGAAGGAAATGAAGATAGTGATGCTATCAATCTCCGTCAGTTAAATGATTTTAAAAATTCTTTCCAAACTTCAGTCGCAAATTTGCAGAGTTCTATAGGGACAGTCCATTCTGATCTACAAACACAATTAGACAAAAATGTTAATTTAATTAAATTTATATATAGAAATTTAATAAGAAATGATGGAAGATTTTCATTAATAAAAGGGATTTATTTCCCTGATTCTACTGCATCGAAAACTCAAAATAATTATTCATATCAGACAAATGGGGATAATGAGGGAGTTGTCACTTTTTATTTAAGCTTTCAACATAAAGCCACTGTAACTGGCGCTATGATAATAACTTTACATTGGAGAGGGGGGTCTTATCCTATCTATATTTTTATTAGCAAAGATAATGTGGTAGTTTCAAGAAATCCCTTAATGAATGAGCTAAGTTTAAGAAGTATTAATATTTCAAATTACGTCAGAGGAAAAAAATTCTATTTTTGGTTAACTGTCCAAAGAGAAACTATGAAATTTATTTTTAGTGGCATCACTAGTGCAATCACTGTAACACATCCTCATTTCTATAGTCAAGGTTTTAATTTTTGGACTATCTATGTGTCAGATTCTCCTTTTACCATTGATAGAGCTTTAATAACTAAAAATTTATATAATATTGGTGGAGATGCTTATTCTGATGTTATTAAATATGAAGAGAGTCAAGGAACAATTATTTAAAAATATTTAATGTCTCTCTTAATATATGGGTTTCATTAATGGAGAACAAAACCAAGAGGTAAAAGCAGTGAAAGGCGAAAAGGGAGATAGAGGTATTGGTTTCTCTTTGACAGCTGACCAGCATTACCATATTAATAAAAAAAGATTAACTAATGTATCCGCTCCAGTAGATAACAGTGACGCGACCACTAAAAAATTTGTCACGGATTTATTAAAAAATAAAGCTGGAACTACTTACGTAAACAATGAATTAGCTAAAAAAGCAAACGTGACAGATGTTCAGACAGCTTTTGAAGCATTAGAGAATAAAGTCAACACACTAGAAGCTACGGTTGGCGAGCTACAGAAAGCACTAAAGCGCGACAGTAAGTTTAATCAAGATGGCGTGGGTGATAATAGGGGAATCCCCCACAGACATGAGTCATAGTTTATTTAATTGCATAGTTACGCAGCTCTTAATTTTCCGCATACCTGAACTCCTTAGAAACGAGCGATTTTGGTTAAAAGAAAATCAAAAATTTTTTTTCTGTCGCTTTATTTTTTCTGGGGGGCGTTCAGGAATGTATCGTTTTTTCTAGAGGGCGCTCAGGAATGTATCGTTTTTCTGGAGGGCGCTCAGGAATGCATTGTTCACAATTAATTCAACAGCTCTTCACATTTATAAATAATTTTCCTGTAATTATTTATAAACATGAGTAGAAAAATTTGCGATTTCAATCATATTTCACCAGACTTGAATAGCGATCAAATCGATGAATTGATGGGTTATTACAAAACAACTCATCTAAAATGGTTTTTATATAAGAGAGCTCATAGGCATTACAGAAATATTAAATATGCGGTAAGATTGTTTTCAGGAGCCATTGCCGGTGGCGGTATTGCATCAGCTATTGTCTCAGGATCTATTTTGACTATTATTTCTCTTGGTGGTTCTATGTTAATTGAATGTTTGCTTGACTATAAAAACGTTAACGAAAACATGAATAACTGCAAGTATGCTTATCAAAGCTATGCACATCTCTTAGTGAGAATAAAGAGAGCATTGAGACTTGGTTCATTTAACAATGAAGATTTGATTAATGATATCTGTAATCTTGATAATTTCTTTATTGATATGTGCCCTTCTGTTGAAAAGTATAAGAAATACTATTATAAGAAATATACTGAGTAAAACAGCATAAAAAATGATACCCTATTATATATTATATGGATCCTGAAGCAGAAGCAACAGTCACAAAAAGTTATTATAATTTTCAAAATAGAAAAATTATAATGATTAAGCCTAAAGTTATTCCAAAGCAAAAATACTACAAAATAATTTACTACCCTGATGTAGAGGGCT
>JAEMPF020004218.1:17080-46374 GCA_022496165.2 Catalaphyllia jardinei | reverse complement strand
CATCATTTCACTCTTACGGGAGATATGAACTCACTAAATTGACCTTGCTCCCAATGTGTGGCTTCATAGCTCAGTTGGTAGAGCATCGCACCGGTATTCGCGGAGGTCATGGGTTCGAATCCCGTTGAAGCCCTGATTTTTTTTTCAGGCTTCTTCTTTCCAATTGCTTAAATTGGAAAATTTACTGCGAGGATCATACTTCACTTGCAGGTATAATTACATTAACATCTTGGGAAGCATCCTCAGCTCCACCACCTTCACCAATTCTTTTCGTTAAATTTCGTCTAGCCTCAAATCCTATATTTTTAGCAGCAGTCATATCAGCCAAATTTGCTACATCCAGATACCAAAAACTATCTTTAGCCACCGATCTGCTGAGATCATCACTATATTCCAAGAGGGTCTTGATAAAAGTTACTTTATGAAGATTATCAGTTTCGTATACAATCTTACCAGCACTTTTTATTGTTAAATGGTTAATTAATGAATGAGCTCCATTAATAACTGTTGCCCGGGTTGCATTTGGAAGACCTGTACCATCAGCCAATACCTGTAACTGAAACTGCACCTCAAAATAAGCATTATACCAATCATAGAACGCAGACCTGTCATTGATTGTGAACTTGTACCCATTTTTTTGTTGGCGTTGACCATTAGCTGGGGCATTAATAACATCATTCAACTGAAATCGAACCAACTCTCATCTTTGCAAATATTCACTTGTTCTGAAAGCCATTATATTAATATATTATATAATTTTTCCTCCTTCTTCCTGATCCTGATATTAGTCTATCAATAATCATATCTGTACTTTCTTCTCGCTGTGATGGAACTACATCATCAATTCTCATATTCCTAAGCTTTTTCATTATCAAGTCTCCTGACTTCTCAGATGTCTTTTTACCCACCCTTTCACCTACTGATTTTAATGCTTTCTCACCTGATTTCTTGGCGAACTTTTTTACAACAGATGACGCGGCACTCTTCATTGGTTTGAAAATATTATCAACGATAATTCCTGATCCTACATGTTTATCCACAAAAATACCAAGTTTTGGATGATAAACCCTAGTGAATTCAAATGGTTTCATTATAATATTATGTTATATTATTCTATCCTTTTTAGAATTAATGAAAAAGATGTATCAGCTCCATTCAGGTTCATTAATCTCCTTTTTCCATCTGTAATGTGTATCCTGATACTGTTTATAGTATTCTTGTTGATGGGATTAAATGTAACTCTTCTTGGTTCAATTGTAAAAGAGTAACTAGGTTGAAGCACACTGGTTGAGAAGGAATAAATGATGTCTGAATCTTGACCGTCTACAAGTGAATCATTGATGAGGTCGCAGTGGATATTAAGAATGTCTGTGTCCTGGCTGAGATTAGGCACTTTTGGTCCTATATTCTGTTCACTCTTCAATATTTCTTTATCAAACCCAATCAAGTCATTGAAATTGCTTGCAGTTAAATCAAGTTGATAATTCTTGGCTAATGTGACTGTAACCCTGAATGTTGTATTATCGAATTCGAGAGTGATGGGATACTCATTTTTGTTAGCACCATCTTTGACAATCTTTGTTATTTCCTTAATGTATGTATTAAAGTCAGTATAGTTCCAGACTCCTTCTGGGAAAGTGATGTTGGTAAAGTTTGAGCCATTATCAGAGCTGTACTTTATTAGCTGATTGTTGTATGATGAATTTACATTGAGCATGTGAATGACATGTTAATGATTCGGTTCAAACCAACTACATATTGAGAATTGCTATCCAATATTATGGGCCTTTTGAATTCAGTTATAAAATTCTGAGGAGTGTTGTTTCCTTGATATTTGACGCTGTATGATGATAAAACAATCTCACGATCCATTTATATAATAACTTTACATAATTATACTATGAAATACTGATTATACAATTTATTAAATTGTTGTCTATTGATTGTTGACATTCTCAGTAATGTTTCCAATATACTAACTCCTGTATTTCTCATCTTAATTGATGTGTTGCCTGCAATGATCTCTCCAATAATCAATTCCAATTGATTTAAAATCTACTTTACATCATTAAAAAACACAACATTTCCACCTCTCTGTTTTCTTCTTCGACCTTTTATCCCTAAACCTTTCTTTGTTTTCAGTGTTTTCAGTTCAGCATCAAGACGTCCAATGTAGTTATTCAATACAGATCTTCGATCATCTATTACTTTGTTCGACATCTGCCTAACAGCTTCGTTTATCTTCCCACTATTGTATTGTTTTGTAACAGTGGCCTTATGACCTGTTAATTTTTGCCTTTCTTTTACAGCCGTCTTCCTCACCTTGTTGAGATAGGTAATATATTTTGTCTGTCATCTCAGGTTGAGTCAATCTATAATTAATATCTTCATAATTACTAAGACCCATATTATCCAAAATTTGATTTTTTAAATCATAATCACTAATTGTATAATCAACTTCTTCATCATCAGCGTATTCAGGTGGTTGATCCAGTTCGGTTGACTGCTTTGGAAAATATTGGGGATCGACAAATATCTCCTTCTTCCCTTCAATGAGGTCCTCCAACGATTGTTCATATGTTGGTGGTTTTGGTACTAATTGTTTTTCTTGCTGTGGTGGTATAGGTTGTTCATCAAAAAGATCACCCAAATTCATGTCTTCAACTTCATCATCAATATCAATACCGTAATTTGGAACTTCCCCTTTCTTCAGTGGTCTTTCTCTCCTTTGAGGCATCCTTAAATTCAAATTACTGTCAATTACATCATCTAATTTACTTGTCACTGGTTTGAATACCTTTTCGAATGATGATTGGCTTGTCTCCTGACCAATTTTATGCTGTGTGATTAGATCATGGACGTAACTAATATTATTCCCTAATTTAGTTTTACTTTTTGCAAGTTCTTTCCATTTAAGCAAACTCATTTTTGTTATATTATTACGTTATATAAAAATGATAAATCATATACAAAAAACAACGTTTAACACCATGTTAAACACCATGTTAAACACCATGTTGAACACCATGTTGAATTAATATACCAATATAATATAATGAGAATACCGAATTATGATGTTAAAGACAATGTGGTCTCAAACTTTAGACAACTATATGATTTCATGCCTCATCAATGTTTTCGAATGCTGATTTGCGGTCCAAGTGGTTCGGGGAAAACAAACACATTACTGCATATGATCTACAATCTGCTTTATTTTGATAAAGTTTATCTGTAGGCTAAAAATTTAGAACAGTCCAAGTATCAGCATCTCATGGATGTCTTTCAACCAATAAGCGATGATGTTGGTTATGATGTTATTGAAGCAAGAAATGATGAAATTATTCCAGTTCAAGATCTTGACTCTGACTCACAAAAAATCGTCATTTTTGATGATTATGTATGTGATAAAAACCATTAATCGACTATTTTATACGAGGACGGCATAAAAATTGCAGTGTGATTTATCTAAGTCAAAGTTATTATAAGACGCCAAAAGACATCAGATTGAATTGTTCTCACTTCTCCATTTATGAGTTTCCAAGTGCTAATGAGAAGAGTTTAATTTGTCGTGAAAACAGTATTTTAAAAGAATCATATGAAAAAGCAACTAAGGAACCATATTCCTTTGTTTATATTGGTAAGCCACGAAAATTCACCACTAAAAATTTCAATGAAAAAATATAATCTATTAATATAAATGAGTTATTCAAACGGACTTTTACCTTCATCATCATCAGCCATTGGTAAACGTGGACTACCTGGGTTACCTGGTGTTGGATTCAATTTAACAGATGATGGTAATTATGATATTGAAGGGAAGCTATTAACTAATATTGGTGAGTCTACTGACGACAATGATGCAGTTAGTTTAAAAGTGTTGAAAGAACATACTAAAGTCAGTCAAAATAGTTATCATTTACAACCAAGTTTCCGATTTTATAACGAATTTGGCGATAAGAGTCAATTAACTGTAAAACAACCACCAAATACATCACCAGACCATTTCTTTCAAAATCATAAGGCGCATAATGATGCATATATAATTGAAAAAGAAGGTTATGATACTGGTTTTGGTGGGCAAGCTTGGTCTAGTATAAAAATGAAAGGTAATCAATTAGAGAGTGGTACTTATACCTCTGTTTTTGAAATATTTGTTATTGGTGATGCTGGTGGTTTTCTTGTTGATGACACAATAATTTTCAATGTCTATGTTGATAGTCATTTCGTCATGAAAACATTTGACAGTGATAAAATTGTTGGTAAATACACCAAATCAATCATTCAATTCACAACTGATGGAAGAGCTGGAGTAGATGATGGGATAAGATTTCAACTCAGATATGATGGTTCTCAATACAATAAAAACATTAAATTTCTGTTTTATTCAAGAGTGGTGAAGGGTAAATACTCAACAGCTTTCGACCATACTATTTTTAATGTCCGTGATGTTGTTGATAATCATATAATTCTCTATTTTGAGAATTTAAATCTCAATGGCAATCTTATTGATGGTTTAGGTGATCCTGTAGCATACGATAATGCTGCTAATAAGAAGTACGTTGACACTGAAATAGCAAAAGTCATATAGATACTACACCATTACTTCCCAGAGATGGTAGTAGAAAAATGATAAAAAAGATAAAAATCACATTATATCTGTGGAAAATTTAGATGATCATAAGGTTGATGATGCTTTGGAAGTTAGAGCTAGAGATTTGAGAAGCGTTGTTAACAAAGGATATCTAAATGAAAATTTTCTCAAAATGGTGGATAAAGACGGTAAAGAATATTATGATCTCAAACAGAATATAATAAAAAACTGTGAACCTTACTATGATGGACTTTTTGATGATAACAGTTTAGTCAGCAAAGCATTTGTCGATTCTCAAATTGCTAAAATACCACATGCCGCAAATACAGACAAATTTATTAATGTTGATGGCACAGTAGCAATGAATGCAGATTTTAATGTTGGTGGACATTTCATTGATAATGTTAAAACAATTGTTGAAGACGATGGAGAAAATCCAAATTATGATCAAATGAAGCATAAAGCTGTTAATTTTGAACTTTTAAAAAGTACACGAGACTATTTAGTCCGTTTCATTTCTGAGATAGATTACTTATTAACAGATGGAAGTGAAGCAATGACTGGAAATTTAGATATGGGAAATCAAAATATAATTAATTTGAAAGAAGCAGAAGATCACCAAGCCACACATGCTGCTAATGTAAAATTTGTCGCTAATGCAATTATTGATAATAATACAGTTATAAATGGTATAATTGATAAGAAAATTAAAGAATCAGAAGAGAATTCAATTGAGTCCATTGAAAAAGAAAATGTATTCAAAAGAGTGATGGATAATGATGAGTTCAAAGAAGATGATGATGATATTCATAAAATTGGAGTTCAGAATAAAGATTTTCATTCAGTGAATAAAAAGACTTATGAATTCAAGATTGATTTTGATTCAGATATTGGTTATTACAGCACCAGATTGTCAATTGATTTGGTATATTTACCAAAAGGCTCTTACACAATGGTTTATGAAATGTATGTTGAAGATGGTATTACAATTGATGAGATAAATGCATCAAGTGGAACTCTCTCTGTTGGAAAGATTAATTCTAGAATAGATGGAACCAAGACACGTAGTATCATCCATTTTTCCAAATACACTATATTTCCTAGTTTTGATGATTTAGATATTGACATAAGATTGAAAAGTAAAACTGATCCACAAACTACTACTTTTGTTATCGTTTATGGTGTCAAAGGTATAGTTAATGATGTACTAGTAAATTTATGGGATCGTCTTTATTATTATGATGATGATCAAATCAAATATGAAGCATCAATTGTTATGAACAATAAAGACATTAAAAATGTTAGAGAGTTATCAATAAATTATAAATTAGACATGAAAAACAGACAAATAAAAAATTTCGAAGGTGGGAATGAAAATGGTGATGCCCCCAATATACAATAGTTAAATGAACTGGAAAGTACCATCGTAAATTATGTTTCAAGTGAAATTAAAAAAGTAAATACAACAATTGAAAATATTAATAGAATTAATAATCATTATTATTACACAAACAATTTAAAACATAATAATTCAAATCAAGTTATGTTTGAACATAAATATAATTACATCAGGCTTAGATTGAGTGGTTATTATCATATAATATACACTGATAACTACAAAGGACTCGGTAAATTCATTATAGAAGATAGTCATCCAGCTGATTCTCGTCTTGATAAAAAAGTTTTTGAATTATTATTAAATGATGCATTAGATTGGACACCACTAACAATTAACACAGTCGCAAAATTTGAAATTAGTAAAAACCATGGTTTTACATATTTGATATTGCGTGTAAGCCCAACAAATGAAAAAATAATTTATTTAGATGGTGATAGTCATAGTACATTCTATATTAAATATTTACACGCTTGAATTATCCAATTAATATATATATGAAAGAGTCAGGAAAAAACATATTCAATTGGAATCATATTTCAGATGAATTAACAGAAGAACAGGTTGAAGAATTAAAATCTTACTACCGCGCATATCATAAAAAGTGTTTTGCTTACAAGCTGGCATTGAAACGTTTCAAGGAATGGAAATTATTAGGCAACTCATTGTCCATCATATTTGCATCTGGAGGTTTAGCAAGTAGTATTGCAACTGGTGGCATCAGTTTGATTGCAATCAGTACAGCAGCACTTTTGATTCAGGGTTGGATGAAGCCTAGAAACCTTGATCTTAAGATCCAAAATTGTACTTACCCTTACCAAAGCTATCAACATCTTCTGAATGAGATAAAGGATATGATGAGAAGTGGAATTTACAATTCATGTCTTCATAATACAATGAAGAACATTGATGATTATGTGACAGACAACAGTCCTATTATTGATAAGTATCTTTGTAAATACGATGAAAAATTCACTTGTTAATTATCAACTGGATTCTATCACCAATTAATGATTGAACCTTTTCTTAAAATTGTTTATAATATTTGATTGTCCTCTTCGACTTTGTTACTTGGATATCTTTGTAAGGAAGCCCGAGCATTTTGAATAATTGCTTTATAATAAATTTAATACTAATCATTCGTTTACGCTTATCATTAACTTTATTTAAAACGTTGTCAATTTCAATAAATACTTCCTGAATCTGATCCCTTTGTTTAGGAGTCAATTGGATATTATTCTTAATATAGATATCATCTAACACATTCTTAATATGATATTCTCGATGATATACTGATTTTTGTCGTATCAAATACATTTTGTTATAAAAGTTAATATCCTCATTAAAAAAACATAACCATTAACTAAACCACAATTCAAACAGGTATTCATACCATTTATAATTTCTAAATCCTTTTTATCACAACATTTTTCAACTTCTTTACTAAATATTGTCAATTGTTTACAACAAAATGGACACATCATTTCATTATTATTAATAAATTCATCGTGAATAACAGTGTTGCAAGTCATCTTATATTATTATATGAGATTAGATTTAATACTATCCCAATTTACTTCAAATCTCAACTTTTGTTTTATTGGAAAAAATTCTTTACTTTTCACGGTCATCTCATAAGTTCCACAATCCTGAATATGTTTCAATATACATCAAACAAAACTCACCACCACATTGACATTTTATATAATATGTTTTGCATTTCTCTTTACAAATATGACATTTTTTTTGTTTTAAACAGATTCATTATATATTATAAATAGAAAATAATTTATATTTTTCCCAATAATTTTCAAGGTTTTGGTGTCCAGACTGATGTCCCGGGTTTAGGTCTGTCTCCACATTTGATTTAAGGTTTGGTTTAGTATTTGGTTTAGTATTTGGTTTTTGGTTTGGTTTAGTATTTGGTTTTTATTATTTAGTTTTTCCTGCAGTTGATTAATTGTTGGAAAAATAGTTTAGAAATATACTATAAAAAATAATATAGAAAAAGTGAAGCAGTCGGCAGAAACAAATATTGAAAAAAATCATTTTGATTTTTGAGAAAAAATAAAAAGTGAAGCAGTTGGTAAAAACAAATATTGAAAATGCGCTTATACCCCCATTTACTATACTACTTTTGCAATTAAAGAAGATATTCTCCACCAAGCACTTTCCTGGTTCCCAAATACATAGGTACATTCAGTGAAATTTCGATTGCAAAATCCCAGTATACAAGTTCGTAAATTAGACAGGCTTTATTAAGAATGCCGATGCCTTCCCTAAATTACACAACATGGCTGAAAGCAAGGTTTGGACTAAGAAAGCCCTCATTAACAACACCATAAGATATAATATATAACCAAGTTAATTGAAAATCAATCAGTGAGATAAATTACAATAAAATAAACCTAATTACACTCCAAACCCAGACAGTCTTGGAATTTTGTGACTGGTAACGTAAAAAGGATTTAGCCATTACATTAACTGATTGTAATCTAATGTGAAGAAGTACCGTAAGGTAAAGACGCACAGCCCCAGAATACCAATCCCCAAGCATCATAATGGGTTCAATACGAGACTAAAATACGTTTCGTTAACGGTCGATGCCATCATTGGTGGCAGAGCCTTTCAGAATTAACGAAACGGACAACTGCAACGATGACTTGGAAAGCAAAGGACGTCCCATCCCTACGAAAACTTCGGCGGTATAACCTTTGGCTGGCAGGCCAAGCTATTGAAGAATACAGCCCAGCTACATGGGGCAGGTAAGGGGTTTAGGCGTAAAATCTTGCGAAGTGAGGAAAGCAAAAGCCTAGGAAATGGGGGGCGTCTGACCGGTAAAGTGCAAAGCCCTCTTGACAGCACTAACTGGGTAAAGAGATGAGTCTGGGGTAACTGGTAAGGAGAGGTGTACTACCCGTTCCATAAATTGTATTGTTTAGCTCCACCGTATAGTAGCCAAAGCTCCCCAGGGATAAAAATGAAAATTTCAACGCAATAGGTGTTTGAAGCAAGAAATGACCATGGGGAATTAACAAAAAGAAGGCTTTCCGAAGAACCTTAGAATAACACAACGTAGGCTGTCCAAAGAAAGGCATCGAAGCTAGTGTGCAAATTGAGCTGTGTGTAAATACCCAACAAAATGCTAGGGGGTGATAGGTAGCTTCTGCGCAGGGGCTTCGCCGTGAACACCTTTGATTCCCGTTACCAGTGACTACAAGGGCCAATTGTCCATGAGGGGGTTGAGAAGAGTAAAGCTAGACACCAGTGCATCGAGATCATCTAGCTTCAGTCCAGGTATTGTCATTTGACAGAGACGAGTATTTAGTTCCACACCCGTAATGAAGACTAGGTTCTGGATCGGTGCAATAACTTTCCGCCAGCTGATAGCAAACCGCAGATTCGGAAGGAGCTGCAGCAGGGTAGAAAAGGCAGTCTGGCAGGCTGCTTGCGTTGGTCCAATCACTAAGCAGTTATCCAAGTACATTATAATGGATTCGAAATCCCACCTTGCCATTACTCTGAGTACAGACTATGGTCCACGATGAAACATTTTGGGCGAAGCTTTTGAGGCCTGTAGCTGTAAAGTTACTAGGATGGATCGGGTCTGAGCGATAGGCGTAGCGAAGGTGAACTTTAACCATGGAATAGTTTTGCTGTAGCAATTTGATAGGACAATTAAGGTTTTGAGTAGCTTGCTCAACAGCGTGTTTAACATTTTAAGCAGCAGCAGACTTGTAGTTTTTTAATCAACCCTAAAAAATTGGGTATCTACTAGTACTAATTGGTAGTCATATATAATGCTATGAGAATAAGCAATCTTCATCATTGCTAAGTTCTCAAAGGCACAGGTTTGCGTGTAAGAGTAGGGGATATAAGGAGCCCTTGAGGCCCCTTCAGGAAGGTAGGGACTGAATGGGATGCTTTTGGCTTTTTCCTGTTGGTTGTGAAAGGGATGAGACTGGGCACATGCCTTGTCATTTACCTTACGATTACAAACATGAGCAAAATGCCACTCATAAATAGTGCAACCCTTAATACGATTGAAATTCCTACAAATAACTCTACCATCTGGTGTAAAATTGGAAAATAACTAAAACTAAAATACTTGCTAAACAACCATGATCCTTATCGACAGTGGTTCACTCGCTCGTTGGCATTTACCGATAGGTACAACTACTGTTAATGACAATTTAGCGCAATTACGTGCACGTCTTACAGTGATAATACCTACACTATTCGCCCAAGTCCCTTACTAGCCGAATATAAATATCATTTCAGCCCAGTTCGCGTAAGAATCCTTGGCTTCGTAACCTCACATCTTGTACCCTATTCCAGAGGATCAGGTTTATTTATTTCTACTTCCAACAGTACCAAAGGAATGATAAAAGATGTCATTACAAATCAGAAAATAGTGGTGCCCTCCAAACCTTTCCTGTGATCTTAAGATACCAGTCAATTCGTGTGCCTTGAATAAATCGCTCATTCCAGTTTCTTAGTCGACTGCAGTGATGGTGGACAATATGAAGAATTTGGCACGGGTTCTTTGTTTTAAATCCTACATACTTATGAAAGTTAAACATCAAAACGTTTTCAATACCGTGGATGTTTGGCCGGTAGTCAATACTCTCTAATAGTTGATAAGGAAGTGGCACGGGAAGCCTGAATAGAAATGCATTGTGGGATTCCTTGTATGTTGATGTCGGTCCACATAAATCTTCTGCGTGGCAGAGACGCACGTTTTCGGGAGTTTCATGCCTGGTCAATGCGTACATTGTTTTATTGTTTAAAATGCTTTCGTTCACTTGCTCGAACCCTTTATCCACATAACAGTCTGCGTTCATTATCATTACATTTCTACGTAACAGATTGTTCGAAGCGTACTGGAAGGCATCTCTGTAGCGCATGCGCCGACCGAGAAAATGGAAATTCAATTTTAAGTTCTCAGGCAAATTCTGGGCCTCAATGGCGTAATGATCCGTGTCTCTTTCAAGTAAAATATGGATTCTTTCAACCTGGAAAAAATCAAGCAAAATTATGGTTTACAAGGCACATGCAGATGACCTTGACAAGAAACTAGTGATACAATCACAGTTAGTACAGAGTGCAATAAGGGATCTGATACAGAGGTCACACAGGTCTTCTCCCCTATCGTTCACTCCCTTGATAGTCACCAGGCCTTTTCTCTAGGACAGAATGTAAGCGCACAAAAACGTGATAAGAAAGTCTCGGTAGTGTGTGTATGTTTGTTTTGTTTGCACTGATTTAAATTTTTTCAAGGTCGTAAAAAGGAAAAAAGGTTTTGAAAAACATTTTAGTTCTAGGCTATCTAAAAGCCGGCAATAATGCTGCGAAACATTCTGTTGATAGTGACATATTTTATAGGCAGTGACTCATCTATAGCAGCGCGTTGCAAGACTTGTGCATTAACATTTATTTCTCAAAGTAGTGTCAAATCGTGAGGAATCTGTCCTTGGATACATTAACTTCACGTAGTATGACACATCGAGGTGTTACAATTTATTAGGGATCGTGACAAAAAAAACACAGAGATCTACATATATGTCTGGACATGAAACGCTACACATCACTGAGCCTTCCTTTTACCAGTTCGTGAAAATCGAAAGATGTGGAAATTGTAGGTGGCCCGGTTCAGACGCCGTACTTCACATAAGCCGAATCGAATTCAATGAATTAAGTTCATGTGAAGTACGGCGTCTGAATGAATTCGAAACGGCTGATATAATTCGGATCGGCTTAGCCGTTCTTCACGCCTGGCTCAGCCGGGAATAACGGCTGTGGACCGGTTTGATTCAGACGCCGATCTTCACATGTTCCGTCCGAACCAAATACATAAATTGATTTAATGTAATTTTAACGTATTTTGAAGACCAGAGTATGCGCAGAAATTGTGCGTCAGCGCATCAAAATGGCGGGTTTCGCTCGTCAGAGAAGATTAAGCCAATAAGCGCAGTTTCTATTTTGCTGGTTTCCCGTGCAAACTTGCTGCCTCCTTGGTAAACGGCATCAAAATTTATGTGCATCCATCATGGTTTTTGTGCTTGTGTTTGAACTACGTGTTGAACATTGCATTTTTGAATTAACCAGAATATTGAAGTTGTATTTCACCGCACGCAAAATGGATGGAAGTTGAAATTGTGTGTTGAAATTAAGCTCATGTGGAGTACGGCGTTTGAAACAATTTATCAGTTGTAATCTTGCAGTAAGATGTAAATAGATAACTGCAGTTTGCCTCAATCTGCTCCTTTTTGCCGACTTTTCTTATATTTTCCACAGGACGGCTTTGAACCGTGCTTGCTTGCTGTTTGCCATGTTTGCGGGAGTTAAGCACTTATCAGCGCTGATCGAAATGCACTTTTATCTCCTATTGAATTCAGTTCGCCTGGAATTAAGATAGGCGTCTGAATTAATTCAGCCGGTCTAAATTAATTTCTGTCAGCCTAAATTCGAATTCGATTCGGCTCATGTGAAGTGCGGCGTCTGAACCGGGCCTAATAAATTATGTACTGCTATGCATTTAATGTGCCGAGGACGTGGCCAAGGTCTGGAAAGACTACATCTACAAAATGACATACTGAGTACAAAACTATGACGTCACAATTAATCGTCCGAATTTACAAACTTTCACATACTGCATTAGGAATAAACGCAAGAGTTATGAAAGTGAAACGATCTGCGCCTCATCTTTTTACAGGCAATGAGTGCAAAACAACCACCATTAAACCTTTCTCACTGCAATCCACACGAGAAGATGGGGTGACGTCTTCGTGTAGTCCGCCTGTTGACGCCGCAGTGTACTCTGGTAAAACGTGACGCTGTGCACTCTGGTTAAATGCAATACATTCTGGTAAAGAGTGATGAATTCGAGAATTCGTACCCCCCTATATATATTCTTAAATCCTGATAATGTTGCTGCTCGCTCGCTACGCTCACTCCGAAGCAAGAATGAGAAAAAATTTAAATAAACAATTTGGCTGGAATGGAGTCATTTTGAGTGTTCAGAGTCGGTCTCTTTTTCCTTATTAAAAGCATCTCAAAAAATAAGGCACTCAAACTTTCCGCGGCATTTCTTCAAGGTGGTAAACTGCTTGTGAAGATTGGTAAGTCTTTCATTGTGTTTATCCTTTAGGTGTTTACTGATGACGGAATATTTATGCTTCTCGATGCGCAGGTGGAGATGACGGCTCGTTAGGGGGTGGTGTACCTTCTGAGGCTTTGTTCATAACAACCTAAACTCTTGATAGACAAATACTTCTTGTAAAGTTATTATTTCTGACTTGTCAAACGTTTGCAAATTAGGTCACGCGACTTGATACGGGCAAAAAAACGGGGACAATTTTTAAGTAAAAATGGGAACAGTTTGCAAAAGGTTTCAACGGAATTGGTACAGGACACGTCCTAATGATAACATCAAAAGAACT
This sequence comes from Catalaphyllia jardinei, assembly GCA_022496165.2. NCBI lineage: Eukaryota > Metazoa > Cnidaria > Anthozoa > Scleractinia > Caryophylliidae > Catalaphyllia > Catalaphyllia jardinei. The sequence goes on along the minus strand of JAEMPF020004218.1, from coordinate 32,945 downwards.
ATGCTTGGCAATTGTTAAACATTTTATTGGTTTTTGAAATAAACGGTTTCTTCTACTAGTACCCAGTCCCCCGGTAACAGTGATTGCCTTTTAATTATAAAAAGATTCTTTTTAGGTATCTTATTTTTTCCAAGGTCAGAAAAGATGTATCTACAGGCCTGAAAATCATGAAACGAACACCGAAGTTAAAGGAAATAAGATTTATTGGCTTTAAGAGGTCATGTGACCTAATTTGCATATTTTTGACATGCCAAATTGACAAAAATTGACATCCTTTTAACCTGCAAAATTTCATGCTGCTACAAATGAAGCCTCAAAAGATAGACTACCCCCTAACTTTTCAGTGGAATAACTGGAGGACCTTGCCTTAAATTACTTGAGTAGCCTTCATAATTCGAATCACACGAATAGCCCTTATGCGTGATGACGTCGGGATTTCTTTGGTAACTTGAAAGCGAGGCTTGGTGGTGATACTTTCGTGGGAACATTAAAGAAACATATAGGACACATCGGACATGGCTGTTGGAAATGCGCCTAAAATCACTCTCTCTGAGGATGACATCAACGGAGCTTCGTTAAGAGGGAAGACCCCTAGTCAACTGACTATTCCTGAGTTAAAGAGATGGCTTTCCTGCAGGAGAGGAACGAAATTGAGCGGAACGAAGCGATCTCTGGTCGAAAGGTAAATACACGTGAATAGCTTATTTTACCGCCTTAGTTTATGTTCTAAACAGTGCTTCAAACTGAAAGAAATAAACTGTCCCTTTCAGAGTTCAAAATTACATCGATGGTGGTCTCGATAAAGACCTCATCGATCCAGACAACAGAGAAAACATTGCAAGAAAACGGCGAAAACTTGGCCCTTCCTGTCTTGCATGTCGCGCCTGCAAACGAGGAATTAGCCACGACAAAAAATACTGGACTCCAAAACCATCTACGAAATATCATTTGAGCGTGCCGAGTATGGAAAGGTGAAGAAAGCACACCCTAAGCCATTCCAACAAGACTATAATGCCATCCGCGTGAAACTTCCCTGTGAACAGCTTGATGCGACTTAAAAGCTGGCTAATTTGTGCAAGGGATTGTCAAAGCCGTCTGCATTTCTTTAAGTACTGACCACTAGACAAAGAGAAGCTACTTCTGTTCAACAAGTGGCTTTAACAGTCCCAAATAGTTTATACTCTAACCCAGTTAATCAAATCTCCTGTCCAATCCCAGCGCCAAGTTTTTTCCCCCTTCAAATTCAGAGTATCCATGCATACAACTCAAACATGCAAGTGAAGAATGATCATCGCAGTTAACTCCAACATCTTTTGTTCATAACTCAACCCTTTCAACATCCCCAGTTACTCTAGGGAAATCACCAATAGGTGCTCATTCCTCATCAACGGTTACTTCAGGGGAAACACAACCGGTAGTTGTCCCTCTAGTATCACCAGTTACTATGGGCCACAAAGGTGTAAGACCCAGAAGGATATTTAATGAGTTACTCGTCACACTCCCACCCACTCCACCAGTATCCTCTGCGCATTCTACCACTCCAGTGAGAGGTAACGTAATCAGTTCCCCATACCCTTTACCATCCCAAACTGTTCAGGCCACCTCATTCCATCATCCCTCTAGCCCCCTGCTACTAACCGCTCCCAATTTTTCACCACCCTGCCCTACATTATGTGCTGGAGCTGATCTAAGAACATCAATGAATATGCCAATCGAGCTTCCACTACATGATTCTTCTTTCGATGAAGTCTCAGTTCCAAACAATTTGTCTGACAAAGCCAAGCTCCCATTGAACAGCACAGTAAAAGTGAACTCTAACCAAGCTGCTGCAATGGAATCTTCAACTAGAGTACAGCCTGAAAACATTGATTGGTTCAAGAATAGACAATGCAGACCTCAAATTTTGGTGCAGTGCTTAAAAGAAGAACACAAAATTGTTCCAAACTTGTTGCGAGACTGACAAATTCCCACGGAAATTTAAATGTCAGTTTACTTAATTAATTATGGCTGTGACAATGAAGACATTGTAGCTGATTACTACTTACAATGCCAGGAGAGGCATGGACACCAGGGAATGAAAGTATTCCCCTGTGAGCTCGGGGCTTCCCCTGACAGGATAGTTTACGAACCTACTAGTGAACCCCCTTAAGGAGGACCCGAATTTAAATGTATAGAGTCTGGTAAGGGAATAACTCCCTTACAGCCATACCAAGCCTAGCGAGAGCTGCTACAGTCTGGGAAAAAGAAATCATTCTGTTCAATCAAAAATGGTGAGATCCTTCAACTTGACTGAAAACATCATTACCATCATCAAGTTTAAGGCCAGTGTGGAGTTTCAGGCCTGAGATGGAATGACTTTATCCTGATGACTGATTTGACTCTTCTCTATATATACATGTTAAAGGGATCTATTTTGATGAGACATGGCATGAAACTTCACTACCAAAACTAACTGATTTCTATTTTAACCACATCATGCCCGCATTACTGCGAAAATCTTAACTACTGTAAAAAAATCATAAAATTTAAGCTAAGAAATGTAAAATCTACTGAAAAATTCAATCTCTTATCAGAAGTTTTTTTCAATTTGGTATCATACCCATTACGAGCCTCAATCCCAGTCATTCTCAGTGCATAGCAGAATGTGATGTTGCCCATTGAGCTGACTGAAGAGATTCACAACTTAATTTCTCTAAAAACTTAACTCACTCACAAATGGTATAAATGCCTGGAGATAAGGCTGACACATTTGACATTTGTTAAAAAAAATTTTGCACTTGGCAACATATCATGAGACTGTAAATCTTGCAATTGTATTTTTGTAGAGTAATTAAATATCTGGAATTCTGCAAAAAGCACTTTCCAAGGATATATTACTGTTTCAGCATATACCAGACCTATATTAACCATTTATTTTTTTGAATATTGAAAAGCCAATCAGTCTGAGAAACACTACCCAATTGTATCGCAGATGCGAACGTAAAGTAAACATACAGTTTTGTAAATAACAACAGTGGCGGTCAGGTGGTCATGTTGCTGATTTCCTTGTCATCTGACCCTAATGGTGGCAGAAAATTTGTCAACATTGCACAAAGAAAGAAAATTTGACCGATAATGCCAGATGAGCACAACGTTCTTTCTCCAGGGCTAGCTCTAATTCTTTGATTCTCCTTCCGTTCTTCAGACTCCTAGATCTTGAGCTCCATGTTGTAATTTTAACATTCTGTAATGTCAGCTAACGTGTTGTTTACGTATGATTTCGACCGATTTTCGCTCTGCTGGAAGTTTCCTCGGTATTTTTTCGTGTTTAAAGCAATCGGCTTCAAAGTGGTTGCCACATAGCCTCGAGTGCTCAACAACTGGCGTGTTCTTTCGTCGAATTCTTGCGACCATTTGGAAAGCAGTTCTTTGTTCTCCAGCGATAAACGATGCCAGGACTTTTTGATTTTCATGTCTGAAGAGTTTGTACAGCCGTACGCAATACACCATTGAGGCATGTCGGACAAAAAATGAAAAAACTGACAAGAGCAAGTGAGTATTTCCCTAAACGTCAACAAAGCACGCAAAGCGATTACCACCAAGCCTCGGTTTGACGTTACGAGAAATTTTTGTGACGTCATCGCGGATAAGTGCTATTACATTGAAATTCATACACAACTCATTGTTGGTTTACAGGTGAGGGCTTTGTTTCCGTAACTTTCAGATCTTAAGACATTTTCCTACTCGTGAAAACTGGTTGTAACACACGATCGATTTTCGTTCAAAGAATGCTACGATCTAAGGAAAATGTTTCTGAAACTGAAATATTCTGTAAAACTCATTGATTCTATCTTTAAAAGATTTTACACCTCTTAAGATCAGAATCAAAGCTTTATTAAGCCAGTCGACAACCTTGTATTAATAACGTTGCCTTTCAAAGATCAGAAATCTGCTGACTCCGTGCACAGGCAACTGAACGACCTAGGAAAAAACGATCGTGTGTTACAACCAGTTTTCACGAGTAGGAAAATGTCTGAAGATTTGAAACAAAGCCCTTACCTATAAACCAACAATGAGTTGTGTATGAATTTCAATACCATTCGTGTGATTCGAATTATATAGGTTACACGAGACGTCATCTCCACCTGCGCATCGAGAAGCATAAATATTCCGTCATCGGTAAACACCTAAAGGATAAACACAATGAAAGACTTACCAATCCTCACGAGCAGTTTACCCTCTTAAAGAAATGCGCGGAAAGTTTGAGTGCCTTATTTTATGAGATGCTTTTAATAAGGGAAAAGAGATCGACTCTGAGCACTCAACTTTTTCAACTTTTTTCTCAATTTATCAAATTTTTGTTCCTCATTTCGCCATGGCCGTATTTGTGTGTATGTATTTACATTATCGTGCAAAGCTAGGCACACACTAGAGGACTAGTCACAGAGACTTATCCCTTAGTGTGTACACACTAGAAAATTGACCGCTTTGTGGGACTATTGGTCCCTGCGACTAGTCCCAGAAATCAGACCAGCTTATGGACGTTTGCGCCCAAAAACTTCCCACGTACAGATTTTTTTTGAACTTTGACTGCAGGTAGGAAATGGTAAGATTAGATTAAAAACGTAAAAATATTTGGGGGTCACAGAACTCGTTTTGAAGATAACGCGTGACAAAGACTATAGATGATTTCTAGGATTTCTAGTCATTCGAGGCGACTCTGGCCAGATTCATTACAATCGGCATACATTTAAGTTGAAGAATCATTGCTGCTGCAGCGTGTGAACCTTAAGCGAACGAGCGAGGCAGCTCTCTAAGCAGAAATTACATTATAGGGGCTTGCAATTACTTTTTCTTACCAAACGCAAGCAATAAATGGGAGATTTGGGATGCCAAGTGAGTAGTAGAAGGGGTCGGTCTGGCCGGTAGCCAATCAGAGAGCCGTATTTTTTGAATGGACCAATCAGAGAGCCGTATTTGGCCCACGTGACTTGGGTCACGTGGTCTTTGACCCGCAGGGGTCTGGACCCGAGTTTGGGTGAGGGCCTAGGTCCGCTCGGCCAACATGGGAACGAGGCTGACCGGGAGTGACGTCATGACAACCGGAAGTGACGTCATTACAACCGGAAGTGATGTCATCGGAACCGGAAGTGACGTCATGGGATCGGGCATGAGGTCAGGAAGTCGAAAACAAGAACAGATACCCATGGTGAGAGGTGAAAAAACCATTTTATTTACAGATTCATTAATAGTTCTACATTTTGCATGTCTATATCATCATCGAGTTGGGCAGCCTGGGCTTGACTAAGATCTTCGTCCAGGGTGGTGGACTGTTTTTGGTAACCATAGGGATACGACAGGAATGTGTCGGGATCGACGACGCATTTGTCGAAGACCACTCGGTATCGTTTGGTTTCTTCGACCGTTTCCAAGGTTTTGGTGTGAACATCCCGTTTGATCTTGTGGGGGTTGTGCACGGGGATGGCACGTGGTTCGTCCAGGGGTGCGGTGACTTCGTCGATGACATTGGCCTTGAGAAGGTCAAAGTTCAATTGGCTTTGTCCGCGTGCGTTGAGGGTGAAACCGCGTACCTTGCATTCGACTTTACCTTGGTGAGTTTTGTACCCGTAATTCTTGGGGCCAGCGGCCGCGAATTCGACGATGTGATCGTCGGGTTTCAATTCGCTGGTGAATTCGCCCAGATGATCGCCGGTGGGTAGCGTGGGCTGGCCGGGTCGCTGGGAGAAGAGGATGGAGTCGGTGTCGAAGTAGAGGACTTGTTGGGGTCGGAGTCGACTCAGTCCTTCTCGGTAGAGTTTGAGCCTGGCCCAGCAGGTGGTGAAACAAGCCACAAAGATGTTGATGTTGATCTGGATCTTTTCTTCATCGTCGACGCGCCTGTGGACCACTTCGATCATTTCGTCATTCATGACGCGTAGGGTTTGGATTTCCCGACTCTCATCGTTCAACAGCTTGTACAATCGAGCTGGCGTGGAAATGGCTTCGACTTGGTTCTTGTTCCCTTGTTGCCCGTACTTGCCCCAGAAACTGTTGAGCATCATTTTGGGGAGGGAGCGTCGGCCTGGATTCTTTTGAATCTTGCTGGGATCGAGTTGGATGCCTTCCTTGACCTGGTAGTCTTGGAGGTATTGTTTGCGTTTGTCGGGATCGTCCCCCACCCACTCGGGCCATCCGCTGGCTTCTTGTTTCATTTTGAGAAAGGTGTTGACGTAGGAGGAGAACAATTGATCGGATTTCTGCGGGAAGTGCCAGACTTCGTACACGTGTTGAATGACGTACCCTTGATTGACGGCTTCTTGCAATTCGGGGGTGGGCCATGTGTCCAGGAGACAGCGCTCGTCGTCGGTGTGACTGCAATGGTGACTGCGTTCGGTCAGCGGTTTGGGTTGTTCTTGTTCCACGCAGGTTCGACAGAGAGGAAACGTGAGCTTTCCGCCGTGACGATAGGGTAAGACGGGATGGTAGAGACCGTGGGATGGTAGAATCTTGCATTGCACTAGACCGAAGTAACCGCTGATGTCGGTGCTTGGAGGTTGGTAGTGGATCTCGGGATGTCCCACGGGATAGAAGCAGTTTTTGTTGGTCCAGGGGTAGAGCGAGGTGAAATCGAGGTAATAGATCTTTTCTCCATCGACGACCACGTGATACAGTTTGATGGCATTGGTGCGTCCCCCGAAAAACGCGTCTCGGGGTTGGAGTCTGGGTACGAGTCCGAAGGAGTTGACGAGAGCACGCAGGGTGGCGTCGTTTTTCTTCATGGCTTGCCACTCGCATTCCCACATGACGACGACGCTGTAACCCATGGCGAACAGAACGTCTTCTTTGCGTCGGGTGACTTCGTAGATGTCGCGCATGGTCTGATCGTTCATTTTGTGACGCGTTTTGTCTCGTTCCGGGTAACATTTGGGGCAGCCGTGCCAAAAGCAGCCGTGGAATTCGTACACGGTGTGAGTGTTGGTATCGTACCCGTCCACGTGGAAGGTCTTACCATCTTGTCGAATCACGTGTTCTCCTCCGTTGCGAGCGTGACGAATGTGACCGCCGTGGATGTGATTTAGGTAGGTCAACCATTCCATGGCTGCGTGGGAATGGGGTTTGCCTTGTCCGTGCCATCCGTGGATGGGTTCAGAGGCCAGTTGATTTTCGGGCATGTGCTTGGTGCGGTAGAAGAGATTGCAAGCGGAGGCGATGGTGAGACAACGTTCCAGGGGATTGAATCCGCTGATCTCCTGGAACTCTTGGCAAAAGACTTGACAGGCCCCTTTGAGCAACAGCACGTCGGATTCGCAATAGGCCAGGAGTTCCTTTTGAAAGTCAAAGACGTAGTGGGGATCGTGGGCATCGTACCATTGTTCAAATTCTTGGGCGCGTTCGACCGACATGCCTCGAGGATCGTAGTGGGTCTTGTCGGGTAAGGGTCCCACGTAATTTTGGTGGTCGGGCGTATTGAACAAGTGAGGGAAGAAGCCTTTTTTGTGTTCCTTGAGCCCGAAGGCTTTGGGGAAGGCGGACAGCGGCATTTGGAAGAAACATAGCGAGTCTTTGAACACAATGTCTCCGTCCATGATGGACAAGGATAAGATCTTGGCTCCACTGACGAGTTGCTCGGGCACGACATATTGTTTGTAGAGTTCGTCCAGGATGAGGTAAGAGTCGAACCCTTGGGAATTGTGAGCTAGGACGGTGAGTTGGGCATCGAGGGCCAGTTCCCTCAACCAATCGAGAAAGTATCGGATGCAAGTGGTGCCTTCGAAACGATACAGTTCGTCGCTGTTGGAAGTGGCGGCGCACACTAGGTTGGGTACGTGGATGCCGGTGTCTTGCATGGTTTCGCTGTCCCAGTAGACGAAGAGTTTGTTTTTGTCTTGGGAACTTGGTATCCCGTCGGCGTTTCGTTTTCTGGATCTCAATAATTTTCTCCTTTCTTCCAGTTTGGCAGGATTCTGGATGAAGCATCGGTGAGTATTGAGATGGTGATATTGTTTGCAGGAGGGGCATTCGCTGGTACCGCACACGTGCCGCGTCTCGATTTCGCGTTCTCGTAGTAGTCTGTTACAGTGGGGGCACTTTCGTAGGACGGCACAGACGGGTTTGATCTTTTTGGCGGCATCGGCTCTTTTTCCGTCGGCGACGGAATAGACGTAATGGTTGCCCATGCACTGTTCGCCGAAAAATTTCCGATGGCATCGAGGGCATGTGTGACGAGCTTCTTGTCCAAGACTCTGTGAGTAATCGTGGCATTGAGTTTGACAACAAGCGTGACATTTCTTGCCGTTGCAAGGATGATGATTGATGTCATCGGTGTTGAATTGGGTCTCACACTCGACGCAGAAATAAACGGACCCGAGAAATCCTGGGAGGGAGTTACATTCCTGGTAGTGTTCTCCCACTTTAATAAGTATGATCTCTTGGGGTCGGGGAGGTCCTTTGAAGATGATCTGATATTGCAGATCCACCGAGAGGACAATGAGACGGTGGTCGGGCAGATGTCGTTGAAAGGTTTCGATTTCGGGTAGTCCGCAAGGACCTTCGGGAACGCCAGCCAGACGATGTAATGCTTGGGCTTTCTTTTGTTGGATCGGGTATCCATCTTTGAGATTTTTGTAGTCTCAGTCTCGGGTGTTCCCTTTGGCGTCGGCTAACGCTTTCATGGTCACGATGGCGCGTGCACAGCATAGTTGGTCATGGTTCTTGATTTTCACCACACTCTTTTTGAGATCCAGTAATTTTTCCATGGCCATGCTACCTTTGCGGATCCGTTGGTTTCCAGCGCCTCGTCCTGGATCACGAATGTGAGAAATGTGCAGGGAGAAGGAATCGTCCAATCGGAACTGTTCGTTGGAGTTCAGCATGCGTGAGATTTGTTGCATGATTTCCCGCGCCCGTAAATCGTTGTTGACCCATTCCCTGACACGCATGCGACTGGAATGGTACGAATGTCTCAAACGATTGGAATTGATGTTGATGAGAAAATGATCGTTGGGATGGACTTCTGGATCGTTGAGGACTTGTTCTTGTATGGCGCGTTGGAGCGCTTCTTCCATTTGGCGGGGTAGAATGTGTCGTTGTTTTTGCGCCTGTAAAGGTGCCCCGCCCCCGCGTTGCATCAATCGTCCCACATAGTTTCTGTGTCGGACACCTAATCGACGCACGCGTCGATCCAAGTGAGGTGTCAAGAGAAAATCAAAGCCTCGTTCTACATCGTCTAGATGTTGAGCTAAGAGGGCGTTGTCTTCCTCGTCGTCAAGGTCCAATTCTGGTCTGAGTCGTATCATGGTGAAGAATGTGGGGTCGATGGACTTGGAGCTTTATTTAATGACACAGACGAGCCAATGAAAGACACACCACACCAAATAAGGAAAGAAACAAGCCTGAAATGAATGAGAAAAAAATAGTTTAATCACGTGTTTGATGACCTTTTTTTACAAATGGGACGTGTGTCAATTCCCTGGTGGAATGACGCCCTTACTGTATACGAAGCTATACAAGTGAGAAAGGGGATGCGTTTGAAACCACAACCCGGTTCTGACATCAGCGCAGTGTTCCAGAGCCGACTCTAAAGTGAACCTAAGAATTTGGTTTTTTTCACACCTTGTAGATCCCAATAATGACCGTAAACTTGCATATGTGTGAGAATGTTACCGCACACAGTGTGACGAAAACTTGCACATCGTATGGGACCTATGAACCACTTTCTTTGTACTTGAGTATACAGTTCTATTTGTTCACACAAACGGCGATTGAATGGACGTTCGCGCCATTCAATTAATTCTTGACTTGCTCGGTAGGCGAGAATCTTTTCCTTCATTTCTGGCGGTAACAAAGTCCAATAACTGTCTGTGTGCTCCATCAGTTCCAATTTGGTTTGAATATTCATGGTCTAGTCACAAAAAAGAAAAAAGTGTTATTCACCCCGATTTAAATTCATCACTTTGTTAATGGAGTTGACTAATCCATGATCGAGGAATTTTTTTTTCTTTTCATGGGTTTCATTGTCTATGTAGAAACCGAAGACTCTCAAATGATGTTTGTTACAAGCATAACACTTCCTGGGCGCTGGAATGCATTGGATGTGTCCTTGTCCCCACAACGTTTTCAGGCGTCCATAGTGGTAGATCTCGCGACACAATCGTTTCATGGTATCTTTTCGTTCCACATCGATGTCGAGTTGGGCTGCTCTCAACTCGAGTATGTATTCTTTTATTTCTGGGGGTAGCATGTCCCAATAGCTTTCATGAGCATTCATCAAATACACTTTAGTCCAAGCATCCATTCTACTCATGGTTTTTTTTATTCTGAAAAAACAATTTTACAAGATTTTACAAAAAAAGACTTCATTTATCATAAAAAAGACTTTACATGATTAACTCTCGCCAAAGCTTGCTGGTATCCATGACCTAGGTAAATCTTCCATTTGGCACCGCACTCATTGACATAGACACCGAAAATTTCCAAATATTTGAATGTTTTACATTCACAGCTGTTTGGTTTACAAACAATGTGGCCAAGTCTCCACTTGGTTTTTAATCGTCCGTACAGTTCAATCTCGTGGCAAAGACTGACCATTAGGTCTTTCCTGTCTTGGTCTATGACCTCTTGTTTAATTTTGAGTTGTAAGATGTATTCTTGTATTTCGGGCGGCAACATGTCCCAATAACTGTCATATGTTTTCATTAGCTCCATCTTCTTCTGGACATTCATTTTTTCTTCTAAAAAGCATTTGAAGAAATTTATTTTTACAAAATAAAAAAGTTAATTTAATTTTTTTGAAAATAAAACATAAAATAATTTGGTTTGAAAAAATTACATGAGTATAAAAAAGTTTATTACAATTTTATTTTTACAAAGGAATGATTCAAAACGTTGGTGACGGCCAAGGCGGGAGTGACTGTATCAGGATCACCAAAAGGCGAGACAGAATAGTCTGTTACAAGTTTGTTATATGCTAAGACTAGTTGATCTTTTTTGATGTCCAGCGTTGTGTAATCGCTGTTCCTCACGAATTCTTGATGGTTTAGTCGATTATATAATTTCACTGTTGGTTTTAAGTAATGCCTTTTTAAAATGACTAAGTCTTCATACGCTGGGCATTCTTCGTTTTCTTTCTCTTCCCACATCCACCATTTCACCATTCTCTTTACTTGCCTAATCCTTTTCCCCTATAGTTCATTCAAACTCATCTGAAACACAAAGGATTGTGTCTCAGTCACCTCACTCTCTCACATAGTATGCTCAGGACAAGAGATCAACTCACCTTGACGGCTTCTACGACAACAGCAAGAACTTCAACAACAAAGGGCTTCTCTTCTTCTTCAGCAGCTCTGCTCACTTCGAGACTTTGAATGCGAATGAACCCGGTAGTGCGTTGCTTTATATATCCTCTGACCTGGTCTGACGTCATGTGACATCAGAGGGGGAATACCCCCCTATCCCCCCTCTTTTCTGACTAGTACCCAGCGTCTTTGGGTCGAGTGAGAGAGTATAAGAGAAGACGAGGAACAGAGCTCATTTTCACTGATGGAAGCCGAGCGGTGTCTTTGGTGCAGCTACGAGTTCTTTGGTTATCGCCACTACACCAAGTGCTGTGGACGTTTGTATCACTGGGGGTGCAGAGTACGACATACTTGGGTGAGACCCGCACACGATACTTTTTGTCCACATTGTAGAACGATCAATTTTGGGGAACCCTACACGCTGCCATCGGAGTGGTACAAATATCTCAAAAGTAAAGTGTGAATGAGGTGAGTGCTTCGATGGTCTAGTGGTACAAGACGTCGTCGCGAAGACTCAGGTTCGATTCCTGGTCGGAGCAATGATTTTTATTTTATGATTTTTTTTTTCAGATGGCTCGTACACATAATACATTCGAGATGGCGAGTTGTTGTCTCTTGTGCATGAGAACATTGAACGAGGAAGGGGAAAAGATGATGTTGCTGACCTGTTGCAAGAACGGTATTCATGATGTGTGCATGCGTAATCAATTTCCAGACCCGCGCCTATTGACGTGTCCCCAGTGTAAGGTCCGCACCGGAGTCAGGGGTGAAGTCATACGACGCGACGAGTTTTCCCCGGAGGATTCTGATAAGATCGAGGCGTGTTTCCTCAAGCATCATGTGGTGCGTGCTGTTCCCATGACCACCGAAGAGATGAGTGGGTTGCGTATTGCTCTCAATGTGAGTGGATTCAGAACCATGCGTCACGTGAGTCGTCGCGTCTTCACACTGGCATTGGCGTTTTGGTGGCCTTTACCCAAGGAAAAAGTGTGCGAATGGGAAGATATCGCAGCGCGTCTCTCCCTGGGATTGTTGTGGAGTATGGTGGACGAGATGCGCCAACGCTACAAGTTGCGCGTGGAACGCGATGGACGAGGGGATGCCTTTCACCACCTACTGGATTACTTGTTGGAAGTGGGTGTGGTGGATGACGAGGTGAGTACCCGTGATTGTATTGTGAAAACATGCAGCAACAACGAAGGGGAATGCCGGGAGTGTCATGGGTTTGCTAACGTGTTTAACGAAGGGCGTTTTGGTTATCCCATGGCCTTGGGCAACCGTACCTTTTTGTACCAACGCGTGGAACCCAGTATGTACAATGAGTTTGCAGCCATGATGAGGAAGATGAAGAACAAGAAATGAACATTAAGAACACTTTTTTTAATGACTCAACTTGTTTTACAGGCATGTGAGAGAAAAAAATTAAACGTGTTACAATTTCAAACGTTTCTTGGCTTGCATGATTCTCTTCACGATTCGTTCGGTCATGGATTTATTCCCGGGTAACTTGTCGATGGCTTTGATCATCTTGGTGTCGGCTTTCCACTTGTCTTGTAAATTCTTGGAACGACTGTAAGCGATGTCGTGTTGTTTGGCGATCCTGTCCAATCGATTGATGCCCGGATCACCTCGTTTCAATCGCTTTTTCCAATGCGTTCCGGGTCCCATGTACTGGTAGCCTAGCCAATGAAATTCGATGCCTGTCTTGCCCAACATTTTCTGAATGTCGAAACCGTAACCGCGTTGTCGTTTTCGTTTCCTTTTAGTGCCGGTCTTTGCCATACTTCAATTTCCTCTTGGTGGGTTCGTACCAACCTTCCCACAATTTCTGCGTCTCGGTTTTCTTGGTTTTCTTCAAGGGTTGCCTTCCTCCGGCTTTGGGTGTGTAACCTCCGTCGTCGTCGTCGTCAATGAACTTGGGATCGACACCGATGCTCTTGAGAAGGCTTTTGGTGGCTCCCGAGAAGGCAGCCTTTTTAAATCCTCCGGTCGGTGCACTACCGGGTTTGGGTGGAATGGGAGGTTTGGAGGTGAGAGGGGTCTTTTTCACGCCCGAAGGACCGGGTGTAGCGGGTTCTTTCTTGATCCTGGAAGGGCCGGGTGTGGCGGGTTCTTTCTTGATCCTCGATGGACCAGGTGCACCGGGTGCACCCGTTTCCTTTTTGATGATTCTCTAAAAGAGGGATTCCAAAGGACTGTCGACCATGGCTTCGTCTTCGTCTGGGGCACCGACTCCACCGGCGGGAATGTTACCCATACGAATGCGTTTGGTCAATCGCGCTTGTTCCCGGGCCATGGGTTTGGCCAGTTTGATGGCTGTGGCACTGGGAATCTTGGGATTTTTGAGGATCATGTGTTTCTCGGCGGCCAAACGTCCCGCTTTGTTCAATAATGCACTCTGGGTGATTTGTCCTTTGTAATAATCTTGCAAACGTTCAAACTCTTGGGTGGGGATCATCATGACTTCCTCCGTCATGGTTCAAGGCTGCGTCTGGGAAATCACCTATTTGTCGCAACGCCGTCTCGTAACAATCTTGCCAGTAGTTCTTTTCCTTCTCTTTGTCTTCTAATTTTCGAGTCAGCGTCTTCAGGGTCTCCTTACCTCGTTGACAAGTCGAACACAACGTGTACGTTTCGCCGGGATCTGTTCCGTCTTTGTCTCGTCGACAATCTGAACAGAGATCCTCGAATTGAAGAGCTATATACTCCTGGTTGACGCGATGGTACATGCGTTTCCAGTAGTCGGCGCGATCGCGTTCCTTCTCTTCTCTCAGATTGGCTTCTTGCAAGAGTCTCATGAGTTGAGCCATCTTGTTGGGTTTGGGTCTGGCCGGTACGACATCGATGCCTTGCAGGGGATACCCGTTGCCATCTCGAGTATTCAATGACATTGTCCGTAACACTCTTTGAGTCCTCGCCAAAAACCGCTTCCCGTTTGTTGCAGGAGATACGCTCGTCGTCTCTTCAGGGAATTTCTGCGCTTCCCCACCTCTCGTAGCACCTTTTTATGACGTTGAAGTCGTTGAAGCGTGCTGGGCTTGACGGGAATTTTCTTCTTGAGTAGGTTCAAGACCATCTCGCTCACGGCGTTGATCTGATCGGCATTGGCGTGTTGCAACAATTCTTCTCGTTTGTGTCGATTGGCTTGTTTGAGTACGCTGTCCAAGAAAGGAGCTTGTCGTCGTAAGCGATTCATCGTGCACTAATGCAGTGCGATTGCTTGCACGGGGTATTTTATCATCGTCTCCCTCGCATGGCAGCTCGCAAGGCTCTCTTGGCCCCGTAACCGGCGGCTCCTCCGGCGGCTCCCAAAGCCACCGCTTTACCCGTGGCCATCAGGGTAGGGATGAGGGCTGCCAAGGGTAGAATACCTCCTTTTTGACGTCTTCGTCTTCGTCGTCCTCCTAGTCGTTGTACTCGTTTGGGCATGTTGAAACATGAATGAATAGTCGTGGCTCGTACTCCATTTTTATAGCTATCGTCCGATTCCCATCAGGGAGGGGATGAGGGATAGCAAGGGTAGAATCCCTCCTTTCTGACGTCGTCGTCGTCGTCGTCGTATCACTCTTCGGGGCATGTTGAGGACTGCCGAGGGTAGAATCCCTCCTTTCTGGCGTCGTCTTCGTCGTCGTATCACTCTTCGGGGCATGTTGGAAATGAAAACGTCATACCGGGGTGACGGTCCCTTTATGGTCTCGCTTGGGGGAGGAGGTGACGGGAGAATGTCGATAATGTTTGGAATATTCGCGCGCGTATTGATCGGACACGGGTGGGGTAAAATCCGTGATGGTATCTTCGAGGGTCTGCGTCTTGACCAGGAACCCTTCAAATTCTTCCAAAGGTAATCCTCGAACATAAGTTTTCAATTCGATCAGCGTCTTTTCGTAGGTGGTGTAGGCAAAGCGACACATGTTTACCTTGAAAGAGAATTTCTTGAAATCGTTCCAGCCTTTGACGACGGTCCCCAAAGCCGTTAAGCCCACGGCAATCAGACTGTTCTCGCGCACGGCGCTGACGACCACGCTGGCTGCCATGAGCAACAACGCCAATCCATTCAAAAGTCCGTGAGACCACTTGTATCGATAAAACATCTGTCTTCGACACCACCACTGTTTGTGGTAATGCGCATACAAGTCATCCAAACGAATGAGCAAGTCGTCGTCGAGGAGTTGATGACGCGATCCGTTCAACAAAGTCACATCGAGAGGCATGGTTTCAGTTGCGCACACTGGTGGAATTGCGAGTCACGCTGGGTCGTTGGCCGTTTTTGTAGGTCGTGGTGATCGTGTTGGTGGTGGTGATAGCCGCAATGCGTCGACCCGCTGCCCTCTGTCTTTGATCTTGCAACATTTGAGCCAATTGTTGTTCCATCTCGGCGTCGTTCAAGAGTCGATTGGTACCTCGTAGTTGTCGTTGTCGACGTCGTCCTCTGGAAGGTCCTGCACGACCCGAAGCCGAGGGGTCCATATCATCATCATCATCATCACCATCATCTCCGCTACCGCCTCCGCCGCCTCCGCCACCTCCGCCACCTCCGCCACCTCCGCCACCTCCGCCACCTCCGCTACCTCCGCCACCGCCTCCGCCCCCGC
>JAEMPF020004218.1:0-16980 GCA_022496165.2 Catalaphyllia jardinei | reverse complement strand
ACCTCCGCCACCGCCTCCGCCACCGCCTCCGCCACCACCGCCGCCTCCGCCACCTCCGCCTCCGCCGCCGCCACCGCCGCCACTGCCGCCACTGCCGCCTCTACCACTCCCTGCACTGCTTCGTCGTCGACTGCCTGGATCACTGGGAGTCGAAGGGGTGTTTTGACGAGGAACGTTTCTGGATTTTTTTTCCACACCTGGTGGGACGTGTGCGGGGTGTTTTGTGTGCCACGACCGGTGGTTTGCCTCGTGCAGCGGCGCTCAGATACCCTTGTCCGGGTGGTGTGGTGGCTCTTCCGGGTAAATTACGAGTGCTGAGTGAACCCACCCCTGCCACGGTGGCTCCTTGCGTCGGCACCGGTGCCGGAGTGTTGGTGTGCACGGGTGTTCCGGCCCCGGCAGGAGGGGTGTTGAGAACACCATCCGTGCTCCCGACGGTACCTGCTCCGGGTGCTATGTTGGCCAAGTATTGTTCCAGAAGATCGTCATTGGCGTGGTACGTACCCAATTCCTCCCAGGAGTACGGTGATCGAGGCTCTGGGGGTGAAAAGGAACCTATGGGTGAAAGGTCAGAAGGTAAGGCTTGAGCGATGATGTCGGGCGAAGCACCCACACCGGCGGGTGACATGGACAAAGAAGAAGCGCGACTCATTTTGTCCTCAGAGTCGACCGTTGATTTGTGCTGCTCTCAACTCTCTTTCCACTAAGAACTGAGCCAAATCTAGTTTCGATTGAATCAAATCCGTGAAAGCCGTTTCTTTATAACAGTTCAAGAAGGTGTACACGTCGCGTCGTCCTTCACATCGTAAAATCTGTTGCATGGCCTCGTAGTCCATGTCTTCGGATCCCATACACCATTTCAAGTGACATTGACAGAGGCGTAGAAATCTCGGGAACCACACCACTTCACTGCGTAACATGTTGCTTCAACTGATGACATCGCACGAATCCTTCCTCTTTTAGCAGATGACTGAAAATGCGTTGACCGTCGCTGCTCTTGGGATGACGATCCAACAATAAGTATCCGAAAGGGCGTTCCGTCACTCTGCGATAAGTGTCTTGCACGTCTTGCCATTGCGTGGGAAAGGCTTGGAGAACTCGAGATGCTGACATCGGTCGGGGGGACCCGGAACAGACTCAACACGGGGTTCTTGACCGCCGCTGAACCGGCCACGGGTACGATGTCCGTCATCGTGGTCGTCTTCTTCTTGTTTTTTTCCTGCGAGCCAACGCTGTAATGACCCAATCGTAGTTCAGGCGTTTTGTGCGTGAAGGGAGAAAGGTACCTCCCTTTTGTACTCTCCGTCTTCTCCCTCGTGACAAGTCACTGACGATGGGAGGTATGCGACGAACGCGTCTCGAATAGATGGGGTTCATGTCCAAAGATGTCGTCGAGTTTCTTCTTGGCTCTCTTGTTGATATCTTCCAAGGCTTTGCGCTTGATCACTCGTTTGCCAGCTTTCTTAGCACCGCGAACACCTGCTCGGACGTTTATGGGTAACCCGAGTGGCATTCCCGTTTTTAAACCTTGCCAACCACCACTCGCCGACGAAGACACCAGATCTCGAAAGAATCCGTGTCCGATTTGTTCGTCGGGTCGAAACCGAGTCAAACTACCTCCTCTCATGTCTTCTTGAAATGCAGTGTCACGATGGTATTACCTTCTTCGAACTTGACCAATTCACCTGTGGTCTCTGCCACTTCCGTCTCCACAATGTCGATGACATCTTTACGTACCGGTATATATTGCATGTGAAGAGGTTCGAAGTACTGGGATCGTTTACCTTGACGCATCAGACTCACTTCCCGCAACAGATCCGTGACTTGATTACCCACCACGCTGCTCCCACCCACGTCGGAGTAGACGAACAACGAACGCGAACTCGCTCCCACCACGGATTCGTAGGCTTTGTTAATATTCAGGAATCGCCAGTTGCAATAGACACTGAATCTGACGAATCCATCCGAAACCAACCAAAATCGAGCTTTTCCTTGATCGTCGATCACGTCGTTGATCGAATCGGACAAGACGGGGATGGTGTTTCCATTGAATTCTTGCTGAATGTTAGATCCTAATTGATATAGTTTGATGATCTCATTATACCGGATCCATCCCATCAACTTGGCCAACTCCAGATTGATGATGAACCTGGGACGGTTTCCAACAGAAGTGTTGGTATCATTATTGTTGATCACCAGTTCGTCTCCTTCCCACTTGAATACGATGTAGTTCTTTTTACCATTCAGGTCATATTTGGCTCCTTCCGCGGGTCCATTGTCGTTATAGATGCGACGTTGTTCGAAAAAGGTGATCATGGTCTTCATGAATCCAACACCGTCCACATTGGAGAGCATAAGCTTGAGATCCATGCAATCGAAACTCGCTGACCCGAGGGTCACTGTGGTTCCACTATTCTTAGTCAGAATACGTACCCATCCACACTTGAACAGAACTGTTTTATTCTCTTGCGAACAAGGTTTGTCACCGATCAACACACCCACGATCGAATCTGGAATGGCAATACTAGCCAAAGCCACTTTCCATCCCGTGCCTTCCAATCGGATGGGATGCGGTAAACGAAAAACGAATCTTGAAATGATTGGCTATATTGTTGGGAAACTCGCTCTTGCTACTGTGACTGGGTAAAGTGATGTAAAAGTCACTCATACTTGAAATGTAAAGTCACGGTCGTCACACCCGATACGAAATCCACCAACGTCCCGTCGTTCTCGGTAACTTGCGTCTCGATAATGTCGATCACGTCGCTGCGCACTGGCATATATTGCACCGTGTCCGGTACAAAATGTCTCTCTTCCAAGGAGTAAGGGATCTCCCGCACCAGATCCGTGACTTGATTGCCCACGATCATACTACGCATGGCATTCGAGTACAAGTACAACGGTCGATGATTGTGTCCAAACGCTCTCTCGTAAGCCCCGTCCAAATCCACAAAGACCCAATTGATGAAGAGGCTCAGGTATAGGACATCGGCATCCACTTTGTAAAAGATCTCGTCTCCATTGTTGACGGGTCGGACGAGATCGACGGCCTCCGGCATCACATGGGTCGGGAACTCTTTCCTCAAATTAGGACCCAGCTCGTAACCCGCTTCTCCGTCCTGCAAGGTTCCCATTTTCACCCAACCCATGACCTTCGCCAATTCCAATCCGATGCTGAACTTGGGATAACGCGGTGCATTGTTGACCCGGATCGTCATGCAGGTCCGCGAATTGTCGAGGCTAGCTTCCCCGTCCTGGGCGCGGTTCATCACCGTGTACGTCCATTGGTTGGGATCTCCTTTCTTGTGATATCGTAGATCCGACACCGTTTGGTCGTTCAAGGCCCATAGATATCGATCCCGTACGGCATTGAAAAAGTCCGTGCCGGTCTTGGGAGGGATAGGAAAATCGGTCTCCTTCACTTCCACCCTCTCGTGCGCATAGACTCCCGCCTGCGGATCCGACAACTCTTCCCAGTCCATACGAAACAGAAACGGATTGTCCAATTTGATCCTTTGAGGGGCTTCGGGTAAAAACACACTGGTGACACCCACTCTCCATCCCGGTTCCTTGAACTGTAACGGGTAAGGCATACGGTTCTTGAAATGGTGGGGTGCATTGGTTGGGAATTCCAACGTGCTGGCATGACTCAACAATTGCAGGTAAAAGTCTTTCATGATTGCAACGCCCGTTTCTCGACCCAAGTGTCGTACTTGTCTGGCCAACCTTTCCAACGCACCAACACTTTATCCCCTTTACGTTTGACGATTTTTTCCACCCTGAAGAGATCGTCGTCCTTCACGGTGACTTTTTGCAGATCCTCCGCGTAAAAGGTTCCCTCCACGGGCGTCCCGTCCCACTCCTTGATCTTATAGGTGGGCACGATGCCCGTCACGACTCGACTCACCACGAACACTTCTTCCGTCCAACCGGGTAAATACCCCTTTTTGAACGTACGGTACTTTTTATTCAATCGCACGCGATCGCCCCCTTTCAATTTGGCCCGAGTCCGTTGGCCTTGCAGACGTTGAGCGTACAGATTCTCCCACACTTGTTCCTCGTTCTTTCTCCTCACCTTGACGGGCGCCATCTTGATACTCCGATGGTACGAGCGATTATAGCCCATGACCAAGTCTTTCAACGCCGGTAAATAACTCAACGTGTTCTTCACGGTGAAATAACGATACATGCGTTGTTTCAACGTACGATTGAATCGTTCGATGACACTGGCTTTCGTATCGCCGCTGGTAGAAAAATGACTGATGTCTTTGCGTTTCATCAAAGCTTGAAAGGTCTTGTTATAAAATTCCTTCCCATCATCTGTCTGCAATCGACGCGGGACACGACCGTCACTGCGTTTCAGGATCTTCTCGAATGTCGCCGTCACGTCCTTCCCAGTATTGGACTTGACGGGTTCCACCCACGCGTACTTGGACAACACGTCAACCACCGTCAACAAATAACGATACCCTCGATTGGATTTGGCAATGTTTCCCACCTCGATGAGATCCGCCACCCACTGTTCGTCCATGCCAAACACCAACACGGGCAGAGTACGAAAACGGCGTCTCGTCGGTTTGTGAAGCGTGTAGCCCAAATCGGCTTCTAACTTTTCGCGGACTTTGTTCACCGATAACTTATGCGACTTGGCAAATCGTTCCACGCCTCCCAGACTCCCTGCCACGCTAGGATCTCGGTACCAAGACAAGACCTTGGCATAACGATCCACCTTCTTCTTCTTCTTTCTCTTCATAATAGACTCAAACGCACCAGACAATCCCGGAAGAGGTCGGGATGATTTTTACGAATGAGTGCGTACCATCCAAATGAAAAGGGTTGCTTCTTCAACCACAATATAAACACCACGAAACGCCCCACATTCTCTTCCACCTGTGTGGCCAAAAACACCGCACACGGGTCATCGCTCAAAAAGGTGGGAATGGGAGTCGAACCGTATTGATCGTACACACTCTCGCAACGCGCGCACAGAGCGTTCCACTCAGTCAAGTCAGACATGATTCTCAAAATGACTTTTATTGATCGATACATCACCCTTTTAATCAGAATCGGACCCTTCATATTCGATCGGGGTTTCCCTTACATCAGACTCCTCGTCCAATTCTTCAAAAACGTACAACTTATAATATTTACATTCTTTCCGACAACACTCATCCCCGTGCGGTCTCCACTTCAAAGCTCGACTGCTATCGTCCTGGACGTAAAACGCCACTCTCATGTTTTCCTTGCAATCACTGCAAAGTTCACGTTCATTGGCTTCGAGAGCATCGAAGAAGAACCGATCCTTCCAGTCCGAGACCTCCCGTCCGAGTCGAAGCGCCAGATCCACCACGTGGTTACACACATCTCGGTACGTCCTGGCAGGGCCCAAATTCACGGGACGTTTCAGATGAGCACTCAATCTCTCGGTCAAATCACGCGCATACGTAGCAGGGGCCACCAATCTCCGGATCTCTTGACGCATCATGAACGTCAACGATTCGGTGCCCAACAGACAATCACCCTCTTCCAAGGTCTCGGGAGGACACGACAAAGGTTGAAACAAGATCTTGTCCAATCCCTCGACGTAACTCATCAAGCACCAGTCACGAGTGAACAGGTAGGCGTACTGTCGAGTTTTCAACAAAGGTAAAATCTGACGTTCCCACTCGGGACGTTTCCCCAATAATTCGTTCACCGTCCATTCCCGATCGGGTCGCTGATAGAACAAAAAGTCAAACAAGAACAGTTCTCTGGGATCATCCAAACCATCCAAGGGCGTGACCTTCCATCCACAAACGGACTCGATCAGACTACTAATCTCGTTACTGTTACTGTACAACACTCTCTTCGTCATCGCGAACACAGTAATAACAAAAAACGATTTACAAAAGATATTTATATACATGCATGTCCCTATTTCTGATTGGTGTATACGACATATCCTTATAAGGACCTACAAAGTCACCATTGGTCAGGAGAAATAAGCACGTGCACCATCACGCGCATCCCACGCCTGAATCCACCCCTGGATCACTCGGCACCCAAAGTTGATTGTTCATCTCTTTCATAAACACATCCACCGTCGCTTCCTTGTCTTCTTTCTCCCTATACACTTTCCAACCAGCTCGAAAAGCATCGACCAATCGACTCACATCAGCGCGTTCCTTTTCGTGGTCTTCACTAAACTTCAAGATAGCTTTGGCCAGGACCGCTCTGTACCTGTTCATTTTACAACCCAGCGTCGACACTTCTTCCATCAAGATGGTGTCGATGATTCGTTGTAACAGTGAAAACAAGAAATCGGGTTTCTCCTCCTTCTCCTCTACAGTCTTCACAGGTTCGTTCTGAGGCACTTCCATCTCTTCACCGCCAATCATCGTCGTCAAAGTGTATGTGAACACCTCAACTCGTTCACCTTTATACAATTCCTTCTTGCCCTTATTTGGTCATAAACGTACCCATTGGTCAGAATCATTTTTTGACCTTATTTGGTCATAAACACAGCTCATTGGTCAGAATCATCTTGACCTTATTTGGTCAGCCTCACACCTCATTGGTCAGATTTTCACGCGTGATCGGAAAAGCACGACTGCTCACGTGATTCCCAACCTACATAAAGCGCCACACTCACGGTGTCGTCATTTCATTTTTCCTCCGTCACCATGAACGAGCACAGCGTCGAAGAACAAGAATCTCCCACACGGTACATGTTACCGGAAGGTCAATTAGGACAGATGGTGGACCCACCAACCGGCACGCCCCCCAAGAAAAGAAAAAAGGAGACATGTGAGGGCGCGGTCGATTATTCTCTGAACGAACATTCGCCGGCAAAGTATCCCACCTTCAATCAGAAGAGAAAGAAGAAGAAGAAGAACAACAAGAAGAACAAGAAGCTCAAGTCAGGTAGGTCCGTGCACTTTCATTCCACCATTACATTGAAAACCGTCTTTCGCAAACTCCAAGATCAACTCGAAGAAATCCATTTAGTCGACGAAGAGGAATGTGCCTCACGCGTCACCGCCTTCGCCTTGAAACGAACCAGTCAGAAAGAAACTTTAAAATACCTGCACCAATATCGTCCCCTCACGCCCAAACGTAAACTCGTACTCAAACACATACAAGATACATTGCAAAGAGAAAATGGTAACCAGTCTTCTTCTGATTCTCCTCCACAGACCCCGTCGAAGAATTCGACCCCGATGAATTCCTGCAAACCCTCTCCAAGCTGAAACAAGAAAAACCTGAAGAACCCGTCTACAGAAATCCTTCACCACCCGACACACCCCTCTTGTATCCTTGCCCGGTTCATCCCAGTCAAGCTTTGGAGCCAAGAGAAACCGACACCCAGTGGGGTCATTGGGAATATTTCAAGTGTCCCGTCCAAGGTTGTTTTGTCGTGTGCGGCGCCAACGACGTAGAGCCATACCTAGACTCAGCCCAACGACAACTCTACGAGAAATACCGTCAACTGCCCTTGGACAAGATGAAGTGCTACTGTTGGAACCCGTTGGCCATGACCATGTCCCATTCCGAAAGGAACCCCAATCGGCTCTTCTTGAAATGCTCCAAGCGATTATGCGATTTTTTCCAGTAGGTCGACGAATACCCCACAGGAAAAAGACGCCTCTGGTTAGAAGCCGACAAGTTCATTCCACTCTTTGATGGTAGAGTGATCAAACGCAGCGTCCAAGATGTCCTCAAAGAAACCCCCCTCCAGAAAGGGGTACGTCAATGCATCAACCGACACATGGGTCCCTTCGAAGGCAATTGGCACCCTGAAGACCTCACCCCCAAAGAAAAACTGCGGCTAAAAAAAAGGGGACTGGTCACACCCAAGTTCAATGACGTGGTCCGTGATGCAGTGCAAAAAGAAGTGGAATGGTACATGAGCAAGTGACGTGTCAAGCATTCATTGGTTCACTCCCTTTTCATATAGAGACACTCGTTTTCAAAACCAAGTCATTTCAAACATGGAGGTGATACAGGACAATCTCTGCTTCATTCTCGACTTAGAAGGGTTCTTCATCAACAAAACGTGAGAATTGGGTTACTACACTTGGAACGGAGAACATGGCCGCCATGCTTTCTTCATCCCCATCCCCTACAACACTTTAAACGAGCAAGACCAACGAACCGTCCATTTTGTCTGCCGCAACATCCACGGACTCACTTACCAACCCAGCCGTCAAGAACGTTTTCAAGACCCTCACGTGATACCCAAATTGGTCAAGAACATTCACGACATGTACACGGAATGCAGTCAAGGCAAGAGAACTGTCATAGGCTAAAGGGGAGGTCACGTGGAAAAAGACTTGTTACAAACATTGAACTTACCTTCGCTCGATCTAGAAACATTAGGTTGTCCCAAATACAATGTCTTAAGAAGCCAATTTCATTCTCTGTTACCCAGTTGCGGTTTCCATCTCGATGAACAAGTACATCATTGTCCTGATACTGAATGTCACGCCTTTTGGCTATGGTACCAATCCTTGTGTCATTAAAAAAAATTAAAATGGTTCATCCTATGTGATCATTGACTTTTGACAGAGGTTGTGGGGTTCGACCCCGAAGGGGAACCCCAATGAAAAAAAATTAAAATTGACTGAAAAATTCCCTCAGCAGTTCCAAATCAGGAAGACGACTCTCCATCTCTTCCTTGACCCTCTGCCTCTCCACGCTATTGCCATACTGGTCATGGGTCCTGACCAGCATGCCCCGACACTGCCGTAACTTCTGGATCACCCTCAATATCAGGTCCATACTTTTCATGAGGCGGCGAACGGTGTCCCTGGTGGCACGGCGTCTCTTCGTCTGCACCCGTTCCCACTCGTCACTCATTTTCTCCACGTTATCATCAATATCCCGGAGGATGGCTTCGTAACTGCGCATGGCAGGCATGACGGCGCTCTAGACCAGTGTAATACTGCGAGTGACGAAACCCCACACTCGCCTCCTTTATGTCTAACATCTCCACCAATCACAGATCTCCTCTTCCGTGACGTTAGGAAGAGGGGGGATAGGGGTATCCCCCTCTCGTGACGTCAACAAAAAAACACGTGACACCCCTACTTAAGAGTGAGTGCTCATCTCCCCCTCTCATCATTCATGATGGTTTGCAGACAAAGTCTACGTTTGCTAGGGATGGGACCCGAACTACTGCCCTTCCAAGGCAACCGTCCGCTTACGCCTATCCCTACAATCCCGACGAGGTCACCTTCACGCACATCCGCTTCACACGGTACTGGTCCTCCAGTGTACCCGGAAGATTATCCCTACACCACAGACATTCAACCCATTCCTCCATCCATCCCACGACGAGGATGATGTCCAAGGACTGTGTTTGTTTTTTCATGTAACCCCAAACAAAATCTGTAAGTAAAATGGTTTTTTCACCTCTCACCATGGGTATCTGTTCTTGTTTTTGACTTCCTGACCTCATGCCCGATCCGATGACGTCACTTCCGGTTCCGATGACGTCACTTCCGGTTGGCATAACATCACTTCCGCTTGTCATGCCAACACTTCCGGTTGTTATGATGTCACTTCCGGTCAGCCTCGTTCCCATGTTGGCCGAGCGGCCCTAGGTCCTCACCCAAACTCGGGTCCAGACCCCTGCGGGTCTAAGACCACGTGACCCAAGTCACGTGGGCCAAATACGGCTCTCTGATTGGTCCATTCAAAAAATGCGGCTCTCTGATTGGCTGCCGGCCATACCGACCCCTTCTACTACTCAAGTGGTATGCGCGAGGAAAAGTGGTTATGCGCGAACGGAAATATTTTAGGATGCGTAGTGATATGGCGCAAGGAATTGTGGTTATGCGCCAATGGATGATTTAGGATGCGCAGTGAACCATAGAATCATTATTTTCACTACGTGACGCTTAAAATCGATACACAATTAGCAAGTGGCTCGCCGACGCGTGCCGAAAGATGAAAACATCGTTTCTGTGGATAGAGATCATTTCACCGTTTAAACCGCCGATTTATGCCCAGTAGAACTAAAGATATCGTTATTTTCACCACTTGCCGAGACGCTTAAATCGATAGGCACTTAGCAAGAGGCAGGTACAAAAGTCGCAAAAACTTTATCGTGAAAAACTTTATCGTGCAAAATTAAATAGTTAATACATGTTCACGGTGCATGGTAGAAACGCTGAAAATACATCGTTTCTACAGATATAGATCGTATACGTACCACCGTTTAAAATCACCGATTTACGCCAATTAATACAACCGAGATATTTTATTTCACTTCCTCTCCGGTGGCGCAAAAGCGGCTCAGTAGAACACGTCAACAGCGCCAGAAGTTATTGAGAATCTTGGCTCATTATTTATGTTGACCGTGAATGAAAACTTTAGTCAATTTGCTTCACAATACTTAGTGATACTCCTGTTAAAGCTACGAACTTAGATGTGAAAACAATGCTTTTTAAACTGAAAGCAAGTGACGTGTTGTTTACAAACTCGCGCTATATTTAGCAGGAATAGTAACCGGTGAACGAATTTCTTTCTGAACCAAAACACCTTGGGGTGGGAGCTTATTGTTCAAAGACAACATTTCTCGCTTGGATATATTGCTCGCTCCTAAAGCAATAAAAAGATCGTGACGCGGCTTTTCCGCTGTGACAATATTTACACAGCATTGCTAGACTTTATCAGAGTATCTCCCGTGAACTTCGCGGTAAAATGAAATGTATGCTTGGCGGATGATATTCTTTTCCTAAACAGGGAGAAAACCAAGCAGTTGTTGCAAGTAGGCAGTGATAATTACTCGAATAGATTGGAAATACGATAGCATCATTGAAGATGTTTTTACAATATGCAAATTTGGCAGGGGTTAAGGGGGGGGGGGAAGGACTCCCATATGAAACAGACGGGGATGCTCGTCCTCTCGCTTAGGGGTGTAAATTTTGGATTTTGGTCTTGACTAGGGTGTTCCGGACAAAACGCCAATATTTTATGCAATATTTTGCATAAAATATTCCTTTTAGGGGTCCAACAATACTTCACAAAAGAAACAGTTAGAGGTGAATAACAAAGAAATATCTATACGTATGCGCTTATAGACTGTGCATGCGAAGTTCGCTTATTTCTGAGCAGCACTGTATGTCATAAAAAAAATAACTGTAGTTTTTCACAGAGTGTAATGTGATTATAATGTCAAATTCATAATAGTTTCGAGTTGATTATACAACATTGCAAGTTGCTGTTGGAGAGACAACTGATTTTCAATACCATAATAATGTTGATGTGACAGAGTTTAGAGTACTTAACAAAATGTTATTTTATATACAATTTCATTAAACAGTTTTTTGGGAATGTCTGTTGCTCAATGGTGATGTTTAGCCACAGTTCATTTTCTCAGGAAAACAGGTTTTCACAGGTTACAATAATAGCCCCCTCTATGTACCGAAACACATCATGAAGTTCTGCTCAAAGATTTTTTTCCAATTGCCATTAAAAGTATTATTACTTTCGTCCTTTTTGAGCACAATTAAGACAAGGCATAACATCAAATATTAAAAAAAGCTGAAATAACCAAAAATTCTGAAACAAAAAATGCCACATGCACGCAATATCTATTCAAACCTAGAAAACCCCCGACCTGAAGAGAGTTTTAATTGATTTCTTTTCAAAACGATACCATTATGTCTTGTGCAAAACAATTCTTCACAGTTCAGTTCATAGGGTAACAATTACCATACTCAATATCGTTCTCCCTTTCGGCAGCATTTTTACCATTTAGGTATACTAGTATCTAAGTTATGTGTGTTTAACACAGCATATAGAGGCTTATTTGATAGATCTTTGCTACATATGTCATTAAATCAGCTAGAATTAGCCTTAAAAAATACAGCTTCTAAGTCACACACACCGACCGTAAAGCGGCCTTAAACATCAGATGTTCAAAACCCGGGAGTGGGAGGAACTCATATATGCAAAGGTTGAGAATGCTTGTCAGCTCGGGTACAAATCAAGGATTCTGTTCTCCCTTAGGATGTTGACGACGAAACATCACCATTTTTAGCTGTCAAAGTATGGTTTAGGGTCCACTTGAGGAAATAACAATTAAAGGAAACGCTTTTATTTAATTTCTATTTTCAGACTTGATTTCTGCTGATCTCTCGATTACGCGAGTCGGGTCTACAAGTGCCCACGGGATCCTCTCTTGAAAAATAGCTAGTAATTAAACCTATTCCGTTTTAAGTGGTATCTTTTAGGGGTATAATGAAGCTCAGGCAACGTCGACTAAGTCTCCTGTAGGAGTTAAATTCAAATTTTCCGACGAGCATGCCTGGCTTTTTCATATGGGAGCTGTCCCTGGATTTCCAAATATCTAACAGGAAGTGAAGGAGTGATGGAGTGAAATCGTCCCACCACCAAGGTGGCTGTAAACAATTATCAGTACTTTTCAAGACTTAGAGTTTGATGGGTCTTTATAACCACTCTATATCGGTTGATGCCAAAATCATCGGTAAACAAGTTGCTGTTAATTTTGTGGCACAATATGTTACCATAGCAACAATATGACCTGCTAAAACACGCTTAATTTTAGCTTTAAGCGCCTATAACTCAAAAAAAGAGCTCGAATTGTAATCAACATGATAACATGCAGCTTTTTGCAAAGTTTTAAACAATTCTGCGAAGGGGGTTCAGAGCCACCTTAAATTTTCGGAAATGTAAACTTGGTTTCATTGTTGATAGACGCTTCGTTCAGAAGACGAACATACTCAGATTTATCCATAACAACTACCCCAGTCAAATTCATTGCTGACTCACTCGTCCTGAAAGGTTTAATTTGCCCACCTCTACAGCCTTCCAAAAACACACAAGAAAAAGTTGGCAATGCGTTCCATCTTGTCGGGACTGGGACCTAGCTCGCTAAGTGGATAGACGAAAAGCTAAAGCCTCCATCCACCAATAACCATACCATTGGTGACATCTTCTCCTTCGCTGATAATCTCCAGGAGATGGAAATTAGCGACCATGACACCTTGGTGTCATATGACGTTTCTGCACTATTTACCAACGTAC
Source organism: Catalaphyllia jardinei (assembly GCA_022496165.2). NCBI lineage: Eukaryota > Metazoa > Cnidaria > Anthozoa > Scleractinia > Caryophylliidae > Catalaphyllia > Catalaphyllia jardinei. Next base: position 3,945 of record JAEMPF020004218.1, on the reverse strand, counting down.
CTGTGGACAAAACGATTGGAATGCTAACGAGAAAAGCCTTCCAAGACGATTGGTTTAATAAAGAGTACAATCTTAATATCACTGAAGCAGACCTGTTTCTACCAAAAGTCAGCTGTTTCAATTTACGAACAGATGGATGGAGTTGCCATGGGTCCTCCTATTGGACCGCAAATGGCTAATGCATTCATGTGCAACATCGAAGACCAGCTAACAATTTAAAACAAGATGCCCAATTTCTATAAACGCTGCGTTGACGATACCCTCAGCATAATGCCAAATCTTCAAGCTGCCTCCACATTTCTCTCAACATTGAATGAAATCCACCCTTTCATTAGTTTTACAATGGCACTTAAGAAAAACGGGACACTTCCTTTCCTAGGAAAAGAAATCATCAGAAATAGCACCCGGTTAGACCGAAAGGTTTACAGAAAACCAACAGATACTGGGCTGCTTCTGCACTATCATAGCCTCATTGATAAGAAGTACAAACATTCTCTGTTAAAAACAATGTTGAACCGCGCAATTAAACTTTCTTCAAACTGGCAATTTTTTCATCAAGAATGCGAACGCCTAAAGGAGATCTTCACGCGTTTGCATTATCCAGAGCCCCTCCGGCATACAAAACAACTTCAGCTTTTTCGTTGAAATGAAGGTGACGGAAACACACGCCCCCCGAAACAACAATTTAAAGATCAGAGATCAGCAAACAAACTACGCGAGCAACTTAGTGGTCTTAGCCGAAAGATAGATACCGCGGTACATTCTGTCTTTACAAGCCGCAAGATCAAAGATGAGCTTAAGGCTAAGGACCCTAAACCTCGAACTGTCAACCAGCAAAACGTTGTAAATTTCTTTAAATGTGATCTGTGATCTGTGTGATCATAGTTAATATATGGTGTGATGCAGATTATGTCGCCTTTACAAGCCGACACCTACATCAACGTGTGGAGGAACACAAACGATCGGTAATCGGCAGCCATAAGAGAGCAACATGGAAACGAGCCATGTGAAATCGCAAAGAATTTTAGGGTCCTGAGGAATTGCTGGAATAAGTTCGATTGTTTGATTTTTAAAAGTTTTGTATTTGGGACCTCAAGCCAAAATTAAACAGAGTGATTATATCCGCGCACAGCTGTTTGCTTAGACTTTCAATAGTTTTCATTCTTTTCACTTCTTATTTACTTTTTTTCGCATTCCATTATTTTTATTGTTCGCATATGAATACTTCGTTTTAACTTCATCCCATTGTCTCAGAAGTTGTACATATGCGGAAATCTTACTCCATGAACTTTAACTTGAAAATGACCGTAGAGCGGGCGAAACGTTCATATTTTTTTATCGCTTGTTTTTATAACTAAATATCTCACACAAACACGCTCAGGCGTAAGACGCGTTCAAGCAGAAATGTCATTTATATTTATTTTTCCCACCGTCGTACAAATAGAAAAGACCTGTGTTGTCTTTTAAGTCCTTGATCAACGTACAGACTACGTAAACCGATCCAGTAGAAGAGCGCGTCTGATTAACTGTTTTGACCGGTCGAGTAAAAGAGGGCAACGATAAAGTAGATGCAAGTGCTTCGTGCACCGCACTTTCCATTTGGCAACGCTTAAGAAGAAGAACTTTTTGTGGGAAAACTTTTGGTTTCCGCACTGAAACCATTGCAAGTGTGACACGTCAACAACATAGGAGAGAGAATGCCGCTGCAAGCGACTTTGTTGACAAAAATCTTGTAGTAGTATAGTAGTTGGGGGTACGAGCACATTTTCAATATTTGTTTTTACCAACTGCTTCACTTTTTATTTTTTCTCAAAAATCAAAATGATTTTTTTCAATATTTGTTTCTTCCGACTGCTTCACTTTTTGTATATTATTTTTTATAGTATATTTCTAAACTATTTTTCCAAGAATTAATCAACTGCTGGAAAAACTAAATAATAAAAACCAAATACTAAATAATAAAAACCAAATACTAAACCAAACCTTAAATCAAATATAGGAATAAAATATTGAAATCAAATGTGGAGACAGACCTAAACCCGGGACATCAGTCTGGACACCAAAACCTTGAAAATTATTGGGAAAAATATAAATTATTTTCTATTTATAATATATAATGAATCTGTTTAAAACAAAAAAATGTGATATTTGTAAAGAGAAATGCAAAACATATTATATAAAATGTCAGTGTGGTGGTGAGTTTTGTTTGATGTATAAATGTATATTGAAACATATTCAGGATTGTGGAACTTATGAGATGACCGTGAAAAGTAAAGAATTTTTTCCAATAAAACAAAAGTTGAGATTTGAAGTAAATTGGGATAGTAATCTAATCTCATATAATAATATAAGATGACTTGCAACACTGTTATTCACGATGAATTTATTAATAAAATGAAATGATGTGTCCATTTTGTTGTAAACAATTAACAATATTTAGTAAAGAAGTTGAAAAATGTTGTGATAAAAAGGATTTAGATTTTATAAATGGTATGACTACCTGTTTGAATTGTGGTTTAGTTAATGGTTATGTTTTTTTTAATGAGGACATTAACTTTTATAACAAAATGTATTTGATACGACAAAAATCAGTATATCATCGAGAATATCATATTAAGAATGTGTTAGATGATATCTATATTAAGAATAATATCCAATTGACTCCTAAACAAAGGGATCAGATTCAGGAAGTATTTATTGAAATTGACAACGTTTTAAATAAAGTTAATGATAAGCGTAAACGAATGATTAGTATTAAATTTATTATAAAGCAATTCTTTAAAATGCTCGGGCTTTCTTACAAAGATATCCAAGTAACAAAGTCGAAGAGGACAATCAGATATTATAAACAATTTTGGGAAAAGGTTCAATCATTAATTGGTGATAGAATCCAGTTGATAATTAACAAGTGAATTTTTTATCGTATTTACAAAGATACTTATCAATAATAGGACTGTTGTCTGTCACATAATCATCAATGTTCTTCATTGTATTATGAAGACATGAATTGTAATTTCCACTTCTCATCATGTCCTTTATCTCATTCAGAAGATGTTGATAGCTTTGGTAAGCGTAAGTACAATTTTGCATCTTAAGATCAAGGTTTTTATGCTTCATCCAACCCTGAATCAAAAGTGCTGCTGTACTGATTGCAATCAAACTGATGCCACCAGTTGCAATACTACTTGCTAAACCTCCAGATGCAAATATGATGGACAATGAGTTGCCTAATAATTTCCATTCCTTGAAACGTTTCAATGCCAGCTTGTAAGCAAAACACTTTTTATGATATGCGCGGTAGTAAGATTTTAATTCTTCAACCTCTTCTTCTGTTAATTTATCTGAAATGTGATTCCAGTTGAATATGCTTTTTCCCAACTCTTTCATATATATTAGTTTATATTATTGTTCCTTGAATCTTTTCATATTCTTTGATATCTCCATAAGCATCACTACTCAAATTATAGATATTTTTGGTTATTAAACCTCTCTGAATAGTGAAAGGGGAATCTGACACATATATTATACTGAAATTTTCATCATTATTTTGAACACCATCATAAGTTACAGTGGTTGCTTTAGAGAGGCCGCTAAAAATAATTTTCATAGTTTTATCTTTAATAAATAACCAAAAATATAATTGTTTCCCTTTAGCATTATTTGGAATATTAATTGTTTTTAAACTCGGCTCATCAATTAATGGATTTTTTGAAACTACTACTCTATCTTTACTGATGAAAATATGAATAGAAGGCATACCACCTTCCCAATGTAAAGTTATTAACATGCTATCATTTGATGTATATATGAAATAATTCATATTTGAACTGCGGTTATAGATGCAAGTGAAGTATGATCCTCGCAGTAAATTTTCCAATTTAAGCAACTGGAAAGAAGAAGCCTGAAAAAAATCAGGGCTTCAACGGGATTCGAACCCATGACCTC
>JAEMPF020027652.1:0-11671 GCA_022496165.2 Catalaphyllia jardinei | reverse complement strand
ATAAGGTTTGAGAAAACACTATTTGGAGATCTCACTTGAGTACATACAATACTGATGCAAATCACCATTACTAAAACCAACCAGTTGCAAAAGATAACTTAAGTCACGGTCATGCAGGAATATCCAAGATCGAAAATTATTTTCTGTCAGTTAACTGAACACTATTCAAACTCGAAATGACCTAACGTTGTGATGTTATCATTGTCTAACATGGCCAGCAGAATATTTGTGATTCAAGCTGTGGTATAATGAAAAAACCGTCAAAACAAACTGCCACCTTTCTATAAATTAACTCTTGACAAAGCATAGATTTTAATTCAAACTTGTAATCCTCATTTCTGTTAAGAGGCTTTTTTTTTAGCAGAAAACATAACTGTTAACTCTACAATAACATTATTGGAATCTGCTAAAGTGGAATCCGAAGAGCTTCGTGGACTACTTACTGCCGCAGTATGAGTGGAGTTCACTAGCTGAGAAATTCGACAGATTTCTGTTGTGACATTATACAAAGATGGCGTAAAGAAAATGTACGAGTCTTGCAGCCCTCTGTGTAGCCTCTTCTGTTAAATCCTCGGTCCAGAAAACCTCATCACTTGCGTACAGACTAACGAGTCCTTTCAGATTTTGTAAGAAAGGCTGAAATCCTCTTTCGTTTCTTTCTCTGACAATGTTTCGCCTTGGCATTCTCTTAGAAAGCACTCGTACTTCAAAATGGCCGCCAAGCTAGAAAGTCAAACACCCGAACCAGTCCCCCTCAATTGCAAGCCCGCAATGCATTGTAGGCCAAAAAATAAATTCACGATACTGTGAAAAAAAATTCTCAGCGCCAATCAAAAAATAATTCTCAGTACCAGAGGTAAAATAAATTGCAGTACAGTCAAAAATAAATTGCAGTACGAGTGAAAAAATTCATTTGTAAAACCTATAAAAAAATTAACCAGACTTAAATTAAAAATAATTCACGTTGCTAAAAATAATAAGCAACCACCTCAAAAAAAAATTGTACGGCCGATGAAAATACACAACAAGCTAATAAAAGTACAACAGTGGCTGAAAAAATTGACTACTGGGGCAATTTTATTATTTACAATTTTGACCAGAACGGGCCTCCATATTGGGGGCTGGTCTAATAAATGTATCAGGCGTTATTTTTTGCCTCCTCCCTTAACGAAAAAATGCCGGTTACAGCCAAACATATAACATCTACACACCTTTGTCGCACTGGCACGCAGCGGCGTCGTTTACTGAGTTTCCTTAGGTCAAGATCTCGGAAAAATATGGAGGATTACCAAAAATAATAACAAGCATTTGCTTTGAAATATCAAAGGAATCCAGCCATGTGCACATATCTAATATTCTAATTATAAAAACAAGGCACAAATTTGCGGTGAATCTAATTTTTGACGAAGAGCTTCTCTCCCTACGGACAGATCGACTCTTGACACTTCACAGCGCTGTATGTTTGCCCAGTTCATTGCGTACAATCAGGTACAATTGAACCAAAAAGCATGCGATGTCCTCGAATTTATTCAGGGCCGCTCGGGAGCAAAATAAAAGCATCCGGTTCAAAATTTACCGCAAAAGCAGCCCGCGGACGTTAGGAAAATAAGGCGTCAAACAACAGACCTGCAGTCCAAACTACGCTGAAGTGCGGATTTCAGTTGACAAAACATCGAAATTCAGTTTTACCGGCTGCATATTGCACTCGGCAAAAAAAACCCGAGTTCATGTGATATAGTTAGAGACTTTGTGCATTAACGAAGAAGCAAAAAGATAAAAATTTTCGTAGTAATAAAATCTGAAGACGTGTTTGACATGGCCGGAAAAGCGGCAAAAGCGGCATTATGTTGGAATGAAGGCCCTCAGTATTTGTTGATGCGCAAGTAACAGGCTTCAAACGAGCAAACCAAAAGGGAGAAAGTAAATCACGTATTTAAATTACTATTATTTTACTACCATTAAAAAAAAAATGAAATATCCGAACTCTTGTTTGGTTCTGGACCAATTTACCAATTATCCAGTACACAGCTTGACCATGCCTCTGCTATAAAGAGAAATAGGATTGCTGTAACTCGTATCTGGCCTCTCTGCAAGACTTTCTTACTACAAATGACCATCATCAGTCCCATTATTTAGAAGGCAGAATTTGCACGTCGCTGTTGCTTTTTTTTTGGGCCAGTGTTTTTAAGAAAAAAGATGCGCGGCTTGTTGAAACGTGAAATATGATTCAGTCAAATTCAAATTGAAATAAAACCATAAGCGTATAAATTTTCAGCTAATTCTTATTACGGTATCTCTCAGCGGTTTTTTGTAGAGGCAAGCTTATCTATACAGCCATGCTAATTTCTCCCCATTTTTTTTCATTTTCGATATCAGGTTTTAGTTAGTGTGGAGTCGATGTTGGCGATGCAATACTCCGCTCAATCGAAGTGAAAAACTACTGTCACTATATCCATGGAGAGGGAAATTTCATTTCTCGGTTTAATAATTATCTCACTCACAACGGTTTTGATTTAACAGGGCTAATCATAGCTTCAGCTCAAGCAACTATAAAACAAGCGGCGTTGTAGCTGAATCATTTGCGTAAAATCAGTACCATGCTTTGGGACATTCAGTTCAAAAGACGTTAACAGCAAGCGAAATGTTGTCTACCTTACACTCTTCTGTGAACCAGCTGTTTTCCAAAACGACCAAAACCTAAACTCCCTTTGGTGAGCACAGGATGGAACTGCAAAAGAACGAAAGTAAACTGTAATCAACGTTCATCCCTGTTCATCTGTTTCATTTTAACGATGACACTCTCACTGATCAAAATATTGTATGAAACATCCTACTTACATTTTGATAAGAATGGTAGATTCCTCTATATAATCCGGGAAAAGTCCTTTCTATAGGAGTGGGACAGCTTGTACCGTACGCTACTGCAACGATTCCAGCAAAGCGAGCAAAGGAAGTCAAGGAACAGTGCAGCGCGCCCTTTTCAATATGAGTTAAACGTTAACGATCTTGGGGGTGCCACTCAGCTATTGGATTAATAGGCCCTCACACATGATCATTACATCATAACCCATTTTCATATACAAAAGATAATTTCGTGACGAGAGCTAGTGGCACATTTGATAAAAGCCGGACTGGAAATCAATTGGCAGACGACAAATTCAAGCCAGGAATCGAAAGTGGACAGAAGTTTAGCCAGAAAAAGAAAACTTGAGCTTGTTTAGTCAGCCAGGAACAATGTTTTTCATTTCTCTGTCAGTCATGCGCGGTTATAATCATATTCGGCCAGCCAGCTCACTCTCAAAGTTTTTGTTTTGCCAGCCAGGTCGACAATAGCCCGCAGAGTGGTTTTTTTGTGGAGCGGTTTCGTTGGGTACTCCTGGGCAGTTATTATACGAACAAAAATGTAACAGAAGGACTTTCATAGCTATAGAAATATAGAGTTGGACTTGCTTTATCGAGACAAAGTGATATTTTTTGTCTCATGTTATTCGTGGAGGAGTTACGTCTATGTTAAGAGACGACATCTTCGGCCTTTTGAAATTAGGGCAAAGGTGGCCTAGAATAGCTTGGTAAAAATACGTGTGGTAGTGTCTCAAAGTTTCCAATAACACTACCAAGAAGCCTTGAAAGATAGTTCTTTACGATTTGGGTTTTATTTCTTTGGGACCTTTGACTATCAAAAGATGACCACCGGCCGAATTTCGGTTAAATTACCATGACGCCATAATGAGATGCATGATAACAAAATTAAACGCGTTGGTCACAAATGACTGTTTTGGTCAGTTACATCTTCACTGGCCGTTAAAATGACTACAAACATATTAAAATGTCTATAACTACACTTGATTTTCATATACGGAGAAAGGAGAAACAAATTTCGACTTTTCCTACCCTGAGAATTGCGCCATGCCATAATTCTGGCCTAAGCTTAATTCTGCACACAACAGGTTGAACAGTTGAATTGCACTCAACAGGTTAAATTTGCCAAAAAGCCGTTAGTTTACGTTTGTTTCGCATCCAGTGAACATGAATTGGAGCATTTACATCCCTTATGCGCCTTCTGCACTCGTCAGTTTCGAACATATTGAAAATCGTCCAACACAAACATCAGGAGATCGATTGACTGAAATCCGATATGTGGGACTCCGCGGTCACGCAACGCCGTCTTGTAAATTATACACGCAACCGCCTTTTTAACTCATTCATTGCGAAGCAATGGATGAGTTTTTGCGGAGAGGGGCAAAACGGCGTTAGCAGAAATCTGCGTAGACGGAAGTGACGTAACAAATTGGTTAGATTTGAGCAGCAGCTGACCAAGTAGCTAACTAGCAAACACCACCTTATGGATGATTGCAAAACACCGCGAGAGAATTTTTATTCTTAAATGTAGGCATTCAGTAAATAAAATTAGTCCAAACCATATCTATATATATTTTTTTAAATATTTCTTTTTTCTCCGAAAATGAGCCCGCGTACCTACCCTTCCTACGTGCCCGAGAAGGCAGCCATATTTTAACGAATGTTGTCCACGCCGACACCGCCAGATGGGATGTATACTTAGTTGATATATGGAGTGAATTTGGTTGGAAATGTTGAAAAAGTCTAGAATTTGTGGAGCCCAAACTGTTTCGAGTTGTTCGTCGGATTCGTCGGCCTCCATCACGGGCTCAAGGAGTGCAAACTCCTCAGCTCAAGCCAGCCATTGTGAATTTTGATTTCCAGCTGGTGAGTAAAAATTGCTTTCTTTAAATATTTGAATTTGCTTTGAGCAAAACATACAGCCCACATGTTAAAACGAAACGATCCAGAACTAAACTTAAGTCTGTTTCAGACTAGAAGTCCAGAAATAATCGCCAGGTTTACGATCCCTGCGTGACAATTGCTATAAAGCTCCATTCAGTAATATTTACAACGTTATGAAACTGCTAGTTCCATTGAAACGTCAGTAACAGTAACAGATGATATCCTGAAATGCATAAAGTGGAATGGAATCTGTACTTCGTTTCTGATTATAGTCGCTCGTGTGTTACACGCGTAGACCCAGATCGATCGGGCAAAACAAGACATCAGGTTTAATGAATCTAACCATGATACCAGAACTGACAATTTCAAAAGCTATGCAACATTTGGTGACCATTGTAATCAGCCAAATGGGGTCGAAATGCAGGTAAATAATCAATTCAGTATCTTAGATTGCTGGAAACAGAGTTGATCAGAGTTATCTGCAGTGTGTTTTCTTTCACTCAAGACTCTTGTCCTGCTAGGCCCGGGTCAACTAAAAAGGGATGTGCCCTGTTTCTGGTATCTTCCAAATTATTTTTATTTAGATCTTCATCTTTTTTTATCTATTTAATTTCAGGGGCAGCAGTTAATGTTACATCTACTGGATTATTCCTTATTTAATAATAATAATAAAAAAGAGTAATAAGTAATTATTATAAACAATGATACACTAGTCAAATGAATAATGACAATGACAACTCAAGAACTTTAAATGATAAATACTTTGAGTGCAGGGTGGATTGTCTAGGCAAACTGACTCCATCAGACTTCAACGCTTTCCTTCGAAAAATAAGCTTGCACACTTTCAACTTCATTTAGCCAGCCTATAGCTGATGTACAATTTGTAGTTCACCATCATAGCTTCAACCAACTCACCTTAGATATTGACATAGTCATTATGACTGTCTCTTATTCCTTGAAATAAACAATATATTGGTACATATAATACCACTACAACCTGGACTAATACACACTGAAATACTGTTTTGAGAAATTTCCACCGCCAGAAATCAAGCCTGACACTTGAATAAAGTGATTTATTTAGTGTTAATGAACTGTCAGACTACCTAATATCTTTGTTGTGAAACTTCTTCGCCACCATTTTGGAATTATTATCAGGTTAAACTTTTGTTAAATATTAAGAGTATTCTGAGTTAATGGTATGAGACCAATCTGAACAGAACTTACCATCAAGCATTTTTGCTAACCATTTGCACAAATCGCTGACAAGAAAACTTTTCTGTGTAAATGATACACAACCCAAATTTGCACAATGCTGTAAACAAGACATTTTGCTCTTGAATATCATAATATGATAATATGTGTTTATTGGACTTCAAGTGGCACAAGCCTCAATAAAACTCCAAGAGACTACGTTGTAGCTAGTAATATATAAAGTAAATGATCAGTTACGTCTGTGTACATGTATGCTTCTCTCCGTCCACTCAACCTTCCCACCGTGCAAGCAACCAAACTAACAAAATAGGCTTAATATGATGCACATGATATAGAATATTCTCCTTTAGTTTCATTCAGACCTGTATTTTTTGTAACATGGTACATGTTTAAAACAGTTACATAAGCTTTCTCAAGGTTAACTGATAAATGTTGCACTAATCACTTACATTTTCTTTGAATAAAATATCATACATAAACTGTAACTAGCAAACAGTGAGTGAGGCTTTCACTTCATTTAGATGACACAACATTTGCTAAACAATGAACTCAAATGCTTAACAACAAAACATACAGAATGATGCTATATTGTCCTAATCTATCGTACACAAATGATTCATTTACCCAATCAATCAATTGTAAGCCTGCTGATAGCTAAGATACATGTCAGGAAGAAGCTTGATGCTTATTGATGCACCACCAACATTGTTAAACACTATAATACACAATAAACACTTAGTCATTTCATGGCTAAGAGCATGAATGAGTTGGCTCATAAGAGCCATTTGATTCTAAATTGTCTTCAGGGCCCAACCCATTGGAAGAGGCGGCAAGCCGTCACTGTTTGTTTGTACAGTGACTTGAACGCTTGGAATTCGACTGCATCCCTCCGTCAGCTTGGAAGAATATCCTCTTTTAGCTCTATCATAGAGAGTTTCCTGTTCGAGCACCATTTGGTGTTTTCCAGTATCCAGGTGTGTCCGGAGGTTTGCAAAGCGACTGTACGCTTTTACACATCCTTCTTCTGGACACGGGAAAAGCATGTCGTCTGGCTTATTTTCACCAATACAGCTTGGATCTTGGTTTTCGTTTTCAGTTGAGAAATCTGCTTTGACAGGGCTTTTCTTAATATGTCGGTGTCTCTTCAATCGTTCAGGGAACGTCGGTGCGCCACTTGCATTCTGTGATTGGGGGTCTAGGATTTCCAATTTTTCAGGCTGCTTCATGACTCCTTCGAACTTGGCCCATGGCACTACTTTACCGGAACCCACACTGAATGCTCTACACACTCGTACGCCAGTTTCATCGTACTCAAAATTGTTTAGTAAGCTTATGCCATCCCATTTGATATTCAAGGTGGTTGACGACTTGGCAGCAACATAGCTTGCTTTCACTCCTGTGGTTCCTTCGCCAGATTCAATGGCTGTTGTGAGCTGTACAGCGTTGATGACGTCATTGCCTTCGTTTACATACCTTCCAACGTCTCCCTTGATTGTCGCAGCTTTGCGATCACATACCCCCTTTCCACCTTAAGGGTCCGAAAAGTCGTTTCTTATAACAGCTACTCCCAGGGCATCACCGGCCAGCTTAGCTGAGATGATTGAATTTCCGCTGTGATAACAGCCAGCGTTATCTTGTTTGTAATAAGCCATTTCTAGGTCTGGAATGTCCTTTTTCTGGGTAGTGAGGCAGTCAAGTATTATCGAAGCCACAGTCACACTGTCTTGGGCGCAGCTTTGAAATACGTGAACAAGTGTCTGCGATTCAAAGTGCTCAGAATCCTCTGACCGTGTTATAGCAACGCTAATGTGCCATGGCAATCCTCGCTTCGCGAACCAATCTGACCGTGCCTCTCGATATTTTCGGGGCATATACTTCATCGCCCAGTCTTAGACTAACAGCACCGATCGGCTGTCGAGTTTGGCTAAAACTGAATGCTTCGCCTCAGCTTGGTGAACTGAACGTAGTTGATGGGCTTTCCAGCTAATGATATCAACCCTTGCCTGTTTGATGGTATGCTGAATGTCAGCTTGATCTTCTGCTGACGAGAGTGCACTTGAACTCTCATCTTCTATTGTACGCATGACTTCCTCTAACTGATAACACTGCATGCAAGTTAGCTTGGACACACCCTTCTTTCGCCTGGATTGAATACAGAGAATGAGTGAAGGTTTCCCACTTTTAATTATATTGGATGGAAAATTTTCATGAACACTTTGAAGAAACTCACCAAGCCTAGACCAGTTAGACTTTCTGTAATGTTTTCCACACCTCCTGTGGCACCCAAGTCTTGCGATAACTGTTTTTTTGTTTTTGCCAGGGACTGTCGACATCGCACACAAATTCCTTTAATATTTTGAGAGAAAGAATCAATTTATTGCTTTTTACTTTACACATCGTCCGTGAAAAAGTAGCTCTGCATGTGGCAAAAAACAAATTAGCCCAGGCAAAGCCCCAGAAACCCGAAATTGATTACGCATTCTGTAGTTAACCTTGTCACAAGTCGGTCTTTTTCGTTCCTTTCCTTTTTTCTGAGCATTGTTACAAGAATTCGGCTAATATCTGTGAATACTTTAATTCGAGAGTTCCCCACGCCATTAATTAGTTTTGAATAAGTCTTGAAAGAGGTGAAAATGTTGAGTTGAACGCCAGTGTTTGAACCAGATTCCGACGTAAAAAAAAAATATTTGCAAAAATTCTGAAAACTCCTAAGACATGAAAATAATTTTGCTGTTGAACTTCGAGTTGTTTTAAGCGGCAGTGAAGTGATTTGAAGTTAGAACATGAAGTCTGTGATTCCCGCGAAGTACCCTGCGTGAAATGAGAAGCTTTACGGATGTTTATCCTTGCATAAAGTGAGAATAAACTAGAAGTACGTGAATTCTTACAAGACCATGACCCATTGTAATCGCTTACCTGATCCGACGGGTACGAGGTTTTTCGTAAGTTCAAAAATTTGTATTGAGTGCTGCAAAGTAATTCCCCTTTCTGCTACGGGTGCTTCTTTAGATTGCTTTTTGTGACCGGAGACATCCTCAGGCACAGAACATAATCTACTTGCTCTTCTCCATCCGATCCCAAGACTTGATCGATGTAATGGGCAAACAGTCATTTCCGAAAAATTGACGGGCTGTCTCAACACCTGAAAACAGTAAAAAAGCGCTTGTGGCTTCTGATATTCTTGCTGCATGATGACAGCAATACTGTCTGACCGGACTGATGCCTTGCGCGTTCCTCTGCACCACAAACGCCACCAACAATATCAAGGAAAGAACAAGACATTCTTTTTCTGCTGGAGTTTAAGCAACCGTTACCTTTATTACTTTCACCGACGATTCTTACGCTTTTTCTTTTTGTCTACTTTCGTTAATTGGTCACATTTGTTTCCCGTGGGAAAATTGTATCGTTATTTTCATTTTCACTGTGCGGTTTATATATGTGACATTTTGTAAAGTCTGTTACTTTGTTGTATCTTTTTCGTTCTTGATGGCAATATATTTGTTTAGGTTTCATTTTTGAGGCAGAATGAAGTGTTAGTTGATCTCGTTACGTGACAGATTATCATATGTCACGCAGTCGACACGCAGACAGGAACCTGTGCAAAACCGGCAAATCGCCAGCGTTGCCTGGCGTGTTGTAAGGGATCATTTATGTGTGGAACGTTAAAAAAGCCAAAATAAGGATAGGATTGCGACACGCCGTAGAAAATCACAACAACAAGTAACTTTAGTCTATTTATCACTGGCTCAGTGGCTTGAATGAGTGCGCCGGTCGGCCTCCTGTTATACACCAACTTGCAGAGGACAGTATTTCGAAAATATCTTCCAAGCGGCATAATAAGGGCATATAAAAGATTTCTAAGGTAAGGAACTACTGATGTCAAAGCAAACATAACAAACTAAGTGCAGCCGTGTCATGGCGATGTTGATTTTGTTCAGTTCAATATGGAGTCGTTTACAATTTTACCGACGTTTGTTTGGTTGGTATATCAAAACAGTAGAAGATACCAGAAAAATGAAAAGATGAATTTGAAGACCCACCTTATAAGCCCTCGTGATAGTATTGCTGGAGATTTTGAGACACTACCACATGCATTTTTGCCACACTATATTAGGCCGCGTTTGGGGTGAATTAAAAATGGCGAAGACGTCCACTGGTAATTAACCCGTGGTTTCGTCAGGACGGACACGATACAAAAAATATCACTATATCTTGATAAAGGAAGGCCACATGTATATAGTTATAGCTGGAGAAGTCCTGCTGTTTCATCTTAGTTCATGCAAGGACGGCCTGAAAACTGCATAATTTAGAGCTCGCACGAACTCATTTTCGATCACGCAATTCATAACGGTTTATTCCCGTTAAAATGAATATTTACACAAACTAATCACATTTCAGTTTAGGTAGTACCTATAGCTATCTGTAGACAAAAAATGGGACGAAACGATTTTTTGATCATGTCTGCGATTTTTCTGTTTTTCTTTGATTTTTAGAGACATTCACTTTTAAATCGCAACCATTCTCTGCATCATAACAGGAAATAGATTGAGAAACTCAAATTAACCGTTAACAAGTCACACTATTGGTCTGCAATGGCGTTAACTGACGCTTTTGTTGTTTCTTATTTGTGCAGCAGGCTAGCGCTGTCATGTGCTTCTTGTTGAATAATGGCACAGCGGCTCTCAAAAGTCGGCGGCTGTGCGGCTTTGACAAGTTTTCCCGTATTCACAATGAAATTCCACCAGCATTTTGAAACCTCCGTTAAAATCGTACCGGTTTTCACACATTTGCACTTAAATTAAACATGCATTTTGAAAACTTAAAGACCTTAAATATTCTAGATCTTGCATAGTAATGCGAACTCGAAAATTCTTCTCCATCCACCTGTGCACAGTTGAGGTGAGAAAAGTGATTCCGCTAAAAGCACGACATGGTGGCGGCGACTTTGACAGACTTTCACATATTTTCACTAAAATTCTACAAGTATTTTGAGTACTTAATTCTTTGTTTGGCAATCTATGTGCAGAGGTTTTTGGTTAATCTTTTGCAATACTTCCAAGAGGGGAGAGGAACAGGCAGTAAAATTTCTTTTCTCCCTTCATTTAATTTACTCTATTTTTCTCCCTCATCCCTAAACCCTCCCCCCCCCCCCTCTTCCAATTCTTGCACCATTTCTTTAACAAATTCATATCGCGGCAAGCGTTTTAAGAATAGAAAACAATTTTCTGCAATTTAATCACATGCAATGCAAAGTTCACAGGCATGTAAAATAGATCAAAATAGCCGCAGCAATTTCATATTCTTGGGCTTCACTTGTTTATACGTCCCGTTTGTTCTATCTACAAGAGCTATAGTTATGCCCACCTATTGTGTGTTATCTCGGGAATTAATTCATCACGAAGAAGTATTAGCTGTCCTCGTTTTTAGTTTGACAACAAGACTGTCCCATACCTAGGGGAATTAATTCAATATAACAGTAACAGCAGCATGCAAATATCGTATTTTTGAGAGCACATTTACAGGCAGTTTAAATCTAAGCTAGCCACTTTTGAGCTATCCTTTCCAATACGGTAGACTGAGATATTTGACAGAAACCAGTCAAAACCCTTATGGGTAAAAATAAATTTCTGCCATGCCTTCCCTCACCCGCTCGTAGGAAGGGAAGCCCACGAGTCTTTGCACTCTCGGAAAGGAAAGGAATTCTTATATCTTC
>JAEMPF020027651.1:0-7500 GCA_022496165.2 Catalaphyllia jardinei | reverse complement strand
CACTTTACCTGTATCTCAGGACTCTAAATTGATTTTTGTGGCTAGTTTTGCCTAAGAAATTATAACCATTTGAAAGGAAACTATTGTAATCCAATGTTTAACCATTACTGACAGTGGACTGGATTCCCACTGTCTTTGCTTCTTGCTATAAAGTCAATTAATGGACTCAGGAAAGAATAGTCACCATAATAATAAATAGTTTTAACATTTTTACAGTGTGAAAAAAAAAAAAACACTTCAGATGACTATTGTTGTTTGCTTATCTGTGGTCTTGATTACCTTGACAAACTGGGCTGGACTTAAGAAAAACATCCATCGCCATTCAGTAATTTTGGGCAACCAGACAAGTAATGGTTTTGAACCTGGCCTTCTACCAATATGAGGTGCAGTACATGAAGCTACTTAACACATGCGCAGGCGCAAAACAGATGGTAACAAACAAATTGCTTCACATTATAGAAACAGCAATCCAGAGCAATCTTTATTTGAAATATGTTATCAACATTTATCTTACAGCTTGAAACTGGCGGTCAAGAAATGCATCATAGAATATTACATTAAACAACCTGATATGCTAATACTTTAGAGAAAATTTTTCCAAAACATGAAAGTAAATTGATATTGGAAGCTGTTTCCTTCTCATAAAGAGAAGCTCATCAAGCATACTCGAAGCTACATTGTAGAGACAGCATATGAATAGGGGCTATCTCTTTTCATAGGCATTCCACAGCTCCTGGTTACAACACTGTTTATGAATTAATATCCAACTGGAAATCAGTTCTTAATCAATTGTGTATACTCTGAGCCCTGTTGAAAACAAGAATTTCAAAGAAACATTATCCTATGCGTACAAGCACTATTAAATAAATATCACAGAAACAACAAAGGAATTGCTTCAACAGCTGGATAAGTTGTTTTTAATTTTCCCTCATAATAAAGAGGCAACTGTTGAACCCTGAATAACGTTAACATGTAAAAATACAGTCTACCAAGCAACAGACATAAAAAATAAAAACATCAATGCAACCTAACAACTGCAAGGAAAATAAAAAAAATAAAATAAAGCGAGTTAAAAGGATACAAACACCACGAAAACAACTAGATTTCCCTTAGCGTTTGGCGATCGTGCTGTCTTATTTACCGTCAAAAAGTCTCAAACTTCAGACGAATACATGTATACAGATGTATAAAATAAACAGGAAAACGGTAAGAGGTGCGACGTCTTAAAAATAAACTATATCTATTCTTGGTTGAAATCTCCATTGGTTCGGAACAAGATATAATTAATTATATGATTTTACCTGGTAAAATGAACAAAAGTAGTTAAGTTTGCTTTTTTTTAAACCAGGAGATTACGCCGGGACTGCAGGCACAATTTCGCGGGAAAGGCAAATAGTGGCAAAAATTCAACAACTTCAGCATCGTATAATTCACTAGCCAGAGGGGCGCTTAGGGGCGCCTGATCGTTTCCTATTAGGAAATTAACTTACTTTGGAATGGATATTAATTTTGAAGTCTGACAACGGTTTGGGTTTGGAGAGAAATCGATAAAATGTAATATCAACTCAAATTTCACGAAGCTTAACGAAGGCCGACAGTGAACCACCGAAGTCGAGTCCTAACTTGTCTTAGAAATTAAGTTTAGAACGTTTCCAACAACTAGCCCAGTACCAACTCGAACTTGTCCTGTGGGTTTTAAATCGCAAATTTAAAAAAAAGTTGGTAAAAATGATGAATGTTGATACTTACTTCTTCCCAGAAGCCCGCCATGATGATTTCATGACCACGATAAAAGAGCGTTCGTGATTCGCTAATACGACCAACCATGATGCCTTTCAGGCTGTGTCCAACCTCCTCTGAGGAAACAGCGTTTTCAAAAAGCATCGTTTTCAAATCACTCCACTCTGGAGCGCGTTTTCGAATGGCTCCGTTTTCGGTGATCGTTTTCGGCGTTGTAGTGTGGACGATAGCCGTATTCGGATCAAAACAGTCCCGTTTTCGTTTGAAAGAGGATTAGTGTGGACGGGGCATCATAAGTTTGGACGGCAATGAAGCAAAAAGCAAAGGGTTAATGTGACGTGTCACAAACGGGTTTCATAACATCGGTAAATATCGAGAACCGATGAGGTTAAGCTTAGGTCAGGAAATTTGCTAGAAAATGGAAATACAAATCGATGAAACTTACCATGTAGCGAGTTGTTTTTAATACGTACACGAAGTTTCCGGTAAAATAGTCTTCCTTGCCTTTCCTTTATATAATGGCAAGGAAGTAGGCTGACATCAGCAACGGGGCTCCGATCGACCTCAAACCAGGACATTTTTTGTACGCGAAAATCAAATCCGGTAGCTAAATAAACACTCCAGGCTCATGGAACATGCGTTTCCCTAAACCATGAGTTCACTGAAGCATGTCCAGTTAGCAACGCGAAGTTACCAAGCTCCGTCGAACTTGTATGTTAACCTACTAAAATGGCGGGCAGAAGCCGTTAGGTCGGAGCCTAACCAATTCAAAATTGGCACTGAGCTCTTGACGCCTGGTGACGAGTATAATAAGTCCCCTTGGAGGTAAGGGAGTCCCAGACGGCGAGTTTTATCTTTGAGCAACCTGGGGCTCCCTTCCCTTCCACATAGCGAGCCTGAGTTACCTTTGGTTAGAGCAAAGCTTTGAAGGTCAAAGTTTTCATATCTTGAGCAATAGGAGTCGTGTTTGGGCTGTCCACCATTTTATATCATTATTTCAGTGAGCATTGCACGAGAGAAGTCCTTCGCAGGGACTTCCCTTTTCTACTCAAGCGAGTGTCAGTTATGGCACTCTACTGTTGTCACGTACTGTAAATCTTACATATTGAGCAGCTGTTAATTAAAAGCATAAAAGATTTTCCGTGGCCAAGATCCACAAAAATAGTCCAGTTTCGAATTCGTCATGACCGCTGAATAAAAGCACTGACAACGCATTTGCACAGGGTTAGCCTCGACCTAAAGTAAAATATTCACAAATTCCAGCGAGAAGATGACCTGTTTACAACTCTATGCATTGTTTAATTTTCAAATTTATGGCACTTTCCCGCCAGTATTTATGAATATTTTTCTCAGGTCGAGGTTAACCCTGTACATATGCGTTGTCAATGCTTTTATTCATCGGTCATGGCGAATTCGAAACTGGACTATTATCGTAGCATGTACGGTACGCGCATGCGCCGAAGGTGATGGCGCAATTTGTTCTAAAAATAGAAAAATTGTCCCATATCACGGGGACAGCCCAAATACTTGAAATGGCGCGCGCTTACGGTCTACGTACTCGACTGGCTCTTGATAAAAAGTTAATCCAAGCCCACACAAGTACTATATATGGTCCTATAAGCCGTGTATTACATTTGAGAAGACGAGCGAAATGCAAAGGCACGAGCCGCAGGTGAGTGTTTTCTACATTTCTCGAGTGTTCTCAAATGCCCGTCGTGAAATTCTGACAGTGCAATGCACAGCTTAGGCTTCTTCATTTGTTTTTATGATATAGATTTTACGCGCGCAAAACAACGAAACACGCTTTTGCTATGTTTTCTACTCTGATAGAACATGGGTTTTGACCAACCAGAGCGCGAACAGGGTCCTATTTATTTTTATTTTATTATTTTTTTTTAATAAATGAATTGATAGTACTATATAAAATGCAGTTTAAATTTGAGTATAACTACCTGGACCATTACGTGAGTGTCTACACTAATTCGCATAAAAATTCACGACCGTTTAAATTGGCACATGTTCGGTGTAAAAGGAACAATAACATCATATTGTTTTAACCTTTTGTTTAAGATGCAAATGAATCAGTTTTCCTTGTTTTGCTTTGTCCTATGCATTATGACGTCAGCTGTGCCGTTTTACACGTTCTGTGAATAATAAAACAATTATCAGATTGGGTTTTTGTGATATCCAGAAAAATCAAGGCCTCAGTCTTCGGTATCGGCTGATAACCTCGACCTTGATTATTCTGGATATCACAAAAACCTCATCCAATAACTAACAATTATTCATCGAAGTGGAGGTAACTATCCACCATTTTCACCGTCACTGAGATGAATAATTGTTTAGTGTATACCACACATGCTGAATAACTAGCGGACCAAAGAACACTTTGTGTTTTAAATACAGAGCTAAAAGGTTAAGAAATGGTGATGATGATGGCAAACAGCCGAAAACGTTTGCTTCAAACATTTCAATGTTTTAACCATTTCTTAATCTTTTAGCCTTGTATATAGAATATATTTTACTAAGCGAACATTATGGACAAAGAGAACTTTATTTGTGACAATATACCGACAAAAGCCATTTTTTTTCTTCGGCTTCTCGGAGGTGAATTGTACTTGGCTAATCACCTCCGAGCTATAGCTAATCAGCGTGCGAGAAAAGAACTTTTCAGTTGTGTGTTATTTATACTAATTGTTCATTATTTGCAGATTTGAAACAGACGGTCAACAGACGATGCAAATTTACGGCAGAGTTACGGCGGCCCTTCACCATAATTACAGAAACAAAACCACGTGTATGCGACGTGGACGTCGCGCAAAATAGTGGCCATCCCTGAGCTAACACAAAGTCATGCAGTCTTGGATTACAGTATATATCAGAGATAATATTCATCTAGATCGCTGAGCAAGTGCTGGTTTTCGATTGAATCTCGGGCTTATGTCATGTTAATTTGTTGAATACAGGGCAGGATTGTTCGTAAGCCGGTCAATGCTAACCCAGGTTTAGAAGTTAACTAAATTGTAACTTTCTCCTACATAATTGCTTTTTGGCTTGTTTTGTGTATATGGTGATCATTAAACTTAAAACCAGAGGTAAACACTATAGCGAAGATATTTGTTTACAAACATTGTTTTTGTTATTTAAATGTTGAAAACGTTAAACAAAAGAACTCTTTTTTTCGCCAGCCAATAGTTCTCTGGTTGGCATATTAATAATAATAGGTGACGTCACTGATATCTTTCCTATACAGAAGAACCACAGAAAACTTCACCGCAAAGCTGCAAAACTCAAATCAAAAATTCTACCTTTTCCTGGGTTAGCTTAATCGAGCTCTGAAAAACCCGGCCAAGGAGCTACGCTTTTAGGTTGGCCTAAATCTATATATTTCTTTCATGTGGCATGATTTCCGTATACCCCTTACATTTAAAATCATGCATACAGTTCTTTGTATAACTGAACAGTAGGCAAGAATAGAGCTCCTTTGGGACTTATCCGCTTTAAATAACCGTAAAATTTGACTCGTTGTGGAGGGTTCATCGTTTTTCTTGAGTATAGTGTTATGTAGTAGCTTTGGCATTAAATAATTACACTTGTGAGGCAAATATTAAATCCTGTCTCAAACAAAAGTGTTAAAGATTAGGACTCGCTTCTAACGGTGCCTTTGTTGCGTTCCTCCTATTTACACCTTAGGCATTCTACCCTCAATTTGAACTTTCTTAAATCGCTCTAAAATGGCCTAGCTGGCACTATGCAATTCGCCCAAGTTTTTCGGTTTTTCGGTTTTTCGAAACTTTCATTTAGCGATCGTGACCTACGTCGTGTTTGCCATATTGAAGCTGTAGGTGACCCCTTGACTGTCACGTGTACTTCCAAACAGATGTCACGCGCTGTTAAAGCTGAGTCATGTGCAGATAGCAGTGGAATATTCAAGGAAAATGTGCTTGGCTGTACTTCGCAGAGAGTTCCGTTTGGTTCAGTTCCGTCTGCTTTATCCAAACTCGGCAGATTTCGCACAATCTCCCGTAAGTTTATGTATTTCTTACTAACAAAACAGATAGCATACAGTTAGATAAGATGCGGGAGAATTTTGATAATTTTAGGCAGCATACATTCACATATTAACGTTTCGCTTGAAAAGTCAGCGTAAATACTGTCGTCCGACTTGTATACTGTATGCAAACAGGTATGCTCACAGCTTATGCTAAGGCCTATCATCTGTAATTTTGGAATTTGTACCTAACCTATATGTAGCCCAGTGAATTGTTTGACAGAAAAGTGATTTTACTTCAGTTAAATGCTGATGTATCTCGTGTTTACGCAAACCTTCTGTTTTTTATAAGTCCTGAGAATACTGCATAACAACAAAAGAAATGCCGAATTCAGCCTAAGACAACAGTTAGTTACTCTATAAGAGTTATACTGGAAACAAAATTAACAGGGTTCAAAACAGCAAACTATGCTTGTTTAATATCTCAAATGGCTCAGTAAATACTATGAAATGATAATTAACCGGGAAACTTCCATCATACGTCACATTTTTGCCTCGTCGGATTAAATTCGACGGAAATTCGACGTATAAATCGGCCACCGATTTTCTCCCGCACGTTCGACTGGTCGTGTAGCTGTATTCAACTGAAATGCCGATCGCGATTTTTCGAATGCATACATTTTGTTAATGTACTTAAACTCTTTCGATTTCACATAGCCTGCGTTGCTAGCGTTATCGTACAAAAAGCTTATCTATACTCTGGCGGGGCGTATCCTGGCCCCGGGTAAATATATTCAACGCAGCAGGAGGTGGGGAGCGAGAGAAAGAGAAAGCTTGCCTTGGCTTGCCCTCAAACCCCTTGATTCTGAAAAATGCCGTTCGCCCATGATCGGGGCTCCTGATTGGTCATCTTGGTGGACAAGTGTATCAATTTCACTTGAAAGTTCCCAGTAAATAACTCGAGCGTGACTTGCATGCACAGTATGGTACGTTGAGGAAGGTTTTTGAAATTTTTCCAGCCTCAGCGAAGATTTATTACACTTTACGTGGATGGTACGTATTCGATTTTATGCAAAAGAAACTATCTTTTGGAGGGTAAACACTTAGTGGCTGTATTACCCGCTGGATTCAGAGGCAGCTTTTACAATCTTTCAGCTGCTGCCTTAATTTTCGATCGTACGCGAAGACCAGGGAGGGACAACCAATCTTTAATAGCCTTATTTGAGAACTCGCTTGAATTTTTTTGAGTCGTTTTTTTTTTGTGACCAGATAACGTGAGACCGAATTTTAGAAGGCGGTGATTGCATGATTGTGGTTTTACTTGCAAAAGCGATTTTACTCTCACGCTGACAAATTTTGAATAAAGGCTTCCGATTTCCGGGCGATTCTATAATTCAAGGGTTGAATATTCCTTTTAGTAGCTAATGAACGGTTAGAGTTAAACTGCAGGAATAAAAGCCGTCTTAAGCCTACCGAGTTTGTAAATATACATGTTATTTTAGTACTTATTATTTTAGCTCGTTGACAAAGTGGTCAATAAATATCTAAACTCAACCGTGAAAGCCAGTGGATGTTTTTCAAATTCGGGTGGTTTGAAGGCAGGCTTTCCCGCTCTCGCCCCACCACCCCCTGCTTCGTCGGATTTTTGCTGTCACTTCATTTTGCTCTTCCATTTTCTCTAATGAAGCAGAAACGAGAAAATAATCAATCTATTTGCATCGCGAAGAACGGTGTAATGTTTGTGCTACAGGTATACAACCGCATTGGAA
>JAEMPF020027647.1:0-11676 GCA_022496165.2 Catalaphyllia jardinei | reverse complement strand
TCACTGAGTGTGACAATAAACATGAGATGGTATGAAGTGTCTTTCAAGAATGAGATTGCTTTAGCAGCAACGTCACATCCTTTCACTTTAAAATACTTGGCTGGATATGTCGCACTGATCAATATGCGGAATACTTCTCCAGCTTCATGATGTGGGTGAACATCAATCAAATCCTGGATAACACAAGGGGTTAAATCAATGACATCCATATGCTTTCCACAATGACGTAATGAACATTTGAAAGCATCAGCTACTTTAGGACCAACTGCAACCACAATGTCTGCTTCTTGACACAAAGCTAGTTGCAACTTATGTTCAGAGTCTTTTTCCTTTGACAACGGGCCTGCTGTTTTTTTGTCCATGTACTTCTCCAGTTCTTCACTGATTGTGTGTAAAACATGAAGCCACTTGCAGTTTTTGGACTCCTTAACAACCTGTGCCTGCTTACCGAGGTCATGCCCATAAGAGTGGATAATAAAAATATCAATATCAAGACTGTCAGGTGGAAAAGACAACAGCTCATCTGCTGAAAAACCAATTCGCTTTTTAGCATCAACAAGTTCAATATTTAACTTTTTGGCCTGTTCTTTCTGCTCTTGCGTGCTGTTTGGCACCAGTCCACTGACCTTCACCCTTGGATTCTTGGCAAGTTCGATAACTAGTTGGCCATTCACTGTTGTGTTCCAACCCACAGCATTTGTAGCTAGCGTTATGTTCAGTCTCTGTTCATCTTTCACTGCAGAAAAGCCTTAAAGTATAATGCAAACACAAATATTATGAGCAAATATTACGACCCAACATTCTGGTGCCACTGTGACACCATCCTCAATGCAAAGTGAACAAAGTGATATGAAGATTTGCTTTTGATATTTTACTGTCTCTAAAAATCACAATTTGCAATAAGTCAAATTATTTCCCCATTATTAAAGGCGTTTCGCCATTTCGCTCTTTGTTTTTCTGCTAACAAAATAACATAACCTTGTCCCCAGGTTTTCTCGGTCAGCAGTTCAATACCCTACAGCGGGCTGCACTTTTGACATCACTGGTTCAATATACCAAAACATTTAACATCATTGGCTCAATATGACAAAGTTCTTTCCAATTTGGTCAACAGCATCAGTATTCTGGTTATGGTGAATGATGTGTGTGGCTTTAACCAATCAGAAATGGGGAAATGTTTTAAATGAATAATAATTACAATTATATTATGTTGTGCAGTTTCAGAAAATATCCATACCCCCCCCCCCCCACAGAAGGGATTGGAATGTCCTGGAGGTGGGATTGGGGGGGGGGAGGGGTGGGGAAGGAGATCTGTAAGACCAAAAAATGAAGCTTAAATTGCCTATGAATAAAATTTCAGCCCCCCTTTTTATTCCAGAAAATTGAAATCTATGTTGCACTGATTCATAATCTTTAAATTTAAGCTCTGTTCCGGCACACAAAATAATTTTTCTATCCCTCCGAAGTCGGCAAAAAATGCAATTGTTGTTTTCCGTAGCCTAGGACTAGTGATGTCATAAGGCCATCACTACGTCAACAGCGCGCGCTAGTTCTGTGTCTCCATCGAGTTATACAAACAGGATTTTTAACCAATCAGTGCGCGTGCTTTCTTAGGACTGTTTTCTAATTTTAATTATTAAATCCATTGCCAGTTCCCATTCTTTTATTAAACCATTACCAGTTCTCGTTGCATGCAAGATACGTGCAACCTCGTTCCCAGGGTCTCTCATCTTACCGCCCCCTGTAAATACTCGCCTGCTTGTTACGTGTCTTGAAAACTCAGACTGAAAAGTACAACAATTCCGATACCGCGGATTGCTTTAAGTCTTCTTGTTTAATGTTCATCGATACAATGTACTATATGTGAATGTGCCTGGTTCTGCAATGTGACTCCCGATTTGTATCGTGAAACTGTCATGCAACAGACATCCCGCCAACCGAAAACCTTGGCTCAAATGGCTTTTAAATCATCTTCAGTGATAAATTTGGGTTATAGTTATAAGGCAAACCAAACTCAAAATAATAATAATCTTTATTGAGGATATCAATTTCACTGATAAGTGATTTACAAAAGAGTCCTCGAAAATTAAAATAGAACAAAAAGGAAAATATAGACTAAAATATAGATATATAAAAATTAGACTAGAGACTATTTACATTTCTTAACGCTCTTTTAAAACTAGCTCAATTCGAATGCAGTGTACTATTTTCCTGATCCTATCAATGTAGGCTGTTCTTTTTTTCATTTTCGCTCTCCCTCCCTCCGTAGATCCTACCTATTTCAACATAATTTATCTTGACGAATGGTAAACAAGACGTCTTGAAGCAACCTGAAGTAAACACAGATTTGTTATATTTTTTTTTGGCTCTGGGTTATTATAGAAGCTCTTTTGAAACAAATGTCCCTGTATTTGCTATTGCATCATCGTGCTAACACGTCCTACTAACATTATGTTATATTACAAGTTTGCAAGAAATCATCAGTTGAAATCATGCATGCCTGCAAAATCACAGTGACAAATCACAATGATGCAAGGCCAAAATCTTTGCTCCCTTTCAGTTGTTCCTGTTTGTGTGAAGACTCGAGAGTACCACCACTACCTAGTAAATCTTTTCTGAGACATCTCCATTACAGAGGATCTCTACTGTTTAAAAGGCGTTCATAGAAACTTTGTTCGAAATGGAGGAACATTACACAGACGCATTTGTCGCTTTGCAGTTGGGCTGGTGTGTCCAAACAAATCGCTAACAATGTGCTCTTCCGACTTCGTCTTTCGAAAATATAAGCAAGACAGCTGTGCCTTCCGTGTAAGTGGTATTTTGCAGCTCACTAAAACAGGCCCTCCGCTAATGAAAAACTTCCCAGTCCTTCACTTATTCCTCTCCGATGCTATGATGGCTTGAAGGTTTTACACACCTTATGATGCCAACTGTACTAATTTGTATATTTTGGTCGCGCGGAATGTTGCACATTTTGACCCGAATTGGCCAACTTTGAAGCTCGAGAAAAAATTCGTACGTGCTTGTCTGAAGTTCAAACTCGAAAATTACGAATCAAAGGATCACAGACTTCAATAATTTAGTATAAAAAAGTAGGCGAAAATTTCATTTCATAGGCAGTTTAAATGGAATTTTTCAGAAGGGGGGAGGTTGGAGAGGTATGGATAATTTCTGGAACTACACATTGTGAGTTTAAAAATTATCTATTAATATTCTTAATCATTAAAAATACTCTAAAAATATAAAATAATAAGAAAAAATTTCCAACAAACAGACAAGTATTTGGTACTAATAACTAAGGAAAATGATAAATTCATATGCAAAGCATATCTGCACATCTGATGTGTATGTAGGATTCATCCAGATAGATAAATAGATAGATAGATATTGAACCATTTTCATGGAGATTTGTTGAATTCCTTGGATTCTGTGTTTGACAGCATACCGACAGATTACTAGATGAATCATCCTACAACCCGACTTCACACAAAGCCACTACTACCGTGTATAAGGACATTGACGAGACGAGCACAACTAGTTTGTGATACATGGGAGAGCTTACATGATGAAAACAGGTACCTCAAACGTGTTTTTATCAAAAACAAGTACAGCGCTGACCAGACCATCTCACGGATCTTGCAGCCCTGCAACATCTGTGAAGCCAACAAACCTACAACTACATTATGACACTTACTGACCAATGTTAAAGACCGAGACGAACCCAACATCAGACAGGGAGCAGTTTACAGGATCAAGTGCTCTGCCTGCCAGGCTTCCTACATTGGTGAGACTGGTAGAAACCTTAACATGAGACTGACTGAACACAAACGAGCCACAAGAAATGGTGAGGAGACAGGGTGTTCTTTGCAGCCACGCCAACCCTGTGGAACGCCCTTCCAGACGAGTTGAGAGCTTTATAGGCAGGCTCAAAACTTTAATGGCACAGTTAAAAACTCATTATTTTAAATTAGCCTATAGTTTATAACCTATAATTCAGCATTGATACAATATTTTTACCTAGTATCTATTTATAGTATTATAATCATTTCAACGTTTTTATTGTTATTATTGTTGTTATTATTCTTATTATTATTGTTCTTATTATGTAAAGCGCATTGGATCATATAGCAATGTACTTTGTGCTATAGAAATAATAAAGTTATGTTATGCTATGATGCCAACAATCATATTGCTGTGAATCATCAACTGACAAACCACCACATTGACTGGGACTCTGCTCAATGCTTAACCTACAGTACGAACTATTTTCAATGACTGACTCTGGAAAGCTGGTACACTAACTTAGAAAAAAGCCTCTTAACTGATGTCAACAACTACCGGCACCTTACAAATGACTTATCCACGACAAAAACAAAACTGACAAATGGACTTCTAACAGACCGCCTTAACTTCGACTAACAATAGACAGACCTCAAAACTGACCAATTTGACCAACAAAAGACGGATTGAAATCGACCAATGACTGATGACAAACTTAACACGAGTCTTTCAGCCAATACCATCATGGCTTAATGGACCAATTGCTTTCAATGGACCAGACTTATAACATCATCGACTGACAAACACTATTCACTTGACTCTGAAGATGACTTCCGCTCAGGGTATCGAAACGTCAGTCACAAACAACAGTTCTTTTCACAACTACACTCATCCGGATGATCACACAATGCGAACTGCTGATACTCCTAGGTTCAAACCATTTACTATATGACAGCATATATGAGGGTCCTTGGAATATTCCACAGGTACTTTCACATGCTGACAGTAGTGATCATAAAAAGAGGGCCTCATAGGTGGTGGGTGTCTGTGTGTGTGTGTGTGTGTGTGTGTGTGTGGAGGGGGAGGGGGGAATACGGGTCAAGCATCTTTCCCACCTTCCTAAAAACTTTGCATTTTCTTCCTTGTTCCCCCCCCCCCCCCAGTGAGCCATCCATCTCATCATTTTCATTAGAATTTCAAAGAGCATGTCAATGGGGTTAACTGTTTAGTATTTTTTGCTATTGTAACCGTATAAACCACAACATATGAACTGACTACCTAACTTGATTGACTTTTTAGCATATATGGTGCTTAACAGCCAAAGGATGTTGATGTAATGTTCTTGATTGAATAGCACGATGGATCTGGATAAAACAGCTTAGTAAACAGGATCCAAGTTTTATTCCAACATGGCTGACCCGAACTGGTACAATGTGCATGCCTATACATGTACTTACACAAAATACCGCTGATCATGACAACTTTCCCTTAACAAAAACAAAAAGAAAGCAAATAAACAAAATGGAAAAATACATGTTGATACCAAAATTGGTAACACGGTCAAAAAGACATTCAACAATTTCATGTAAAGTTCAATATGTTTCCTCTAATTTCAACTTGTGAGAAATGTGCCAACTGTGACTAACATGTTAATCTTTGAAACAATGTTTATCAAACTTCCATATGCACAGATGAGTTCAGTGTCACATAACATACCGGTAATCCTTGAAACGTGAAGGCCTTCTCACAGTTCTTCCACTTGCTGTCTTGAGGGGCTCTGGGATTTCCTCCTCGGATGAATAAATTTCCCCTTGCTCTTGGGATGTCAAAGTGGGCTCTTCAACAGATGGGATTGCTTGATTGGCTGCTTCCTTTGAGAATGAATGCTCATTTTCTCGCATGGTTGGACACTCATGATGAGGTGAGATGTCTGGGGTGAGATGTCTGGCTGATGACTGTGGCACTTTTGATGTCTGGTAGTTTGGCTACTTCAAAATATCTGGAGTGATAGTCAACAACTATCAGGTAGTCAGATTTGTCCCAGGTGAACAAGTCTGTGGCGACCATTTCCCAGAGGTTGCTCGGTAGGCGAGAAGGGATCATTGGCTCTTTAATGTTTTGCTGTTGATTCTCTAAGCAGGTGGTGCATCTCGATATAATGTCACTGATTTGAGAATTCATTCCTGGCCAGTATAGTACATCTCTTGCTCGACATTTGGATTTTTCGATCCCCACATGGCCTCGATGTATCCTTTTGTAGCATTTCTTTTCTCATAGAGGATGGGATTAGTATTGTGTCATTTTTGAGGATAACACCCTGGACTTCAGAGAGCTCATCTCGTACATTCCAGTAGACTTGAATACTTGCTGGTGTGTGAGATTTTGTTTCTGGCCATCCTGACTTGATCGTTTCCTTCAGTTCTTTCAATGATGGATCATTAGCTGTCGCTTCTTTAATTACATGGTTCAATACATGGTGTCAGAAGTTAAGTACAAAACAGAACATCAGCCAGCGATAATGATGGTAAAATTTTGAATAAAATACGGACTGTATTTCAGAGCAATCAACATCGACAATCGTAATTCATGTCACAGGATCAGTCGATTCATATCATGCTGCGGAGAAAGAAAACACTCAAAAAACACAGCAGTTACAAGTTGAAAACAAAGAAAACACTGAAAAAATACAGCAACCAGTTGAAGATGAAGAAAATATACCTGAAATGGTGATGCATTTAGGTCTTCCACCTCCAGAAGCTCTTGCCTTAAGTGGAGGAAACATATCAGCCAATTGGAAGAAGTTCAAATGGAAATATACAGATTAAGAAAATGCGACCGGAATAGGCTTGAAGGATAGTGCAACCAGGGTAGCAACACTTCTAACAGTTATCAGCAATGATGCTATTGATGTTTTCAACACTGGGACGAAGAGGGCGATGACAAAAAAATCAAAAAGGTACTGTTGAAATTCGAGGAACACTGTGAACCAAAGAAAAATGTCAGCTATGAGAGATGCAAATTCTTCTCAAGAGCCCAAGAAAGCGGTGAAAGCATCGACCAGTACGTAACAATATTAAGAAAGCTTTGTGAAACATGTGAATTTGGAACATTGAAGAACTCTCTCATCAAGGACCAAATTTGTACTTGGTGTAAACAACAAAAAAACAAGAAAAAGATTACTCAGGGTGCCAGACCTTACACTTCAGAAAGCATTAGATGTGGTACGATCTGCAGAGGCAACGGATATGCAAATGAAAGAACTGAACAGTGACTCATCAGTGCATGGAATTGGAAGGGAGAAGGACAAGTCAACCGACAAGAAACCACCTTCAGATAATGAGGAAAAAAGACCTCCAAGCAAGAAGTTCAATTGCTGGAACTTTGGAACAAGACATGGTACAAGTGTCTTGCATTTGGCAAAACATGTAACTATTGTCAGAGACAAAATC
This sequence comes from Catalaphyllia jardinei, assembly GCA_022496165.2. Classification (NCBI taxonomy): domain Eukaryota; kingdom Metazoa; phylum Cnidaria; class Anthozoa; order Scleractinia; family Caryophylliidae; genus Catalaphyllia; species Catalaphyllia jardinei. The sequence continues at coordinate 4,447 of JAEMPF020027647.1, read as the reverse complement.
ACTTCCAGAGTGTATGCAAATTATGGAAAAAAGTCCATGGACTGGGCATAGAGCAACATGAAGAACATGATCCTGACTCAACCCTATTTGTAGGAACTGTCACTACAGAAGTTCAGATCCAGAATAAGGAGTGCTATGTGATTTTGCCAGTGAAAGGCTTTATTGTTATTCAAATAAATACATTGATTAATAACAAAGCGTGTGAGTGATGTCATAACTCAGACAAGACTCAGACAAACAAACTGGAATGATGGTTGATTTTGAAGATTTCTTTAAGGGTAAAAGCCAGTGTTCCTAAAACAAAAACTTTGCCTGCATTCCCTGTATTTCCCTCAGAATACGCTTATGTTGACTGAGTCTTGCAGGGAATTTAGTAATTTGCATTCTATTTTAGACTTTGTGCGCTTCACTATTTAGGGCATGGATTTAAGAAGGCAAAGACTTTAATGTTGTGATGCTGATGACTTTTTGTTTCGCTGCTCCATAAAGAGAGCCTTTCAGAATGTTGCTGGATGATATAACTTATGGTCAGGAATGTTATGACTAAAATTGTACTTAGAAGAAACTGCAGAGATTCCAACCCTCCCATTTTTGGATAATATTTCTGGCCTCCTGTTTTCGCTTAAAGTGCCCCTGTGATAAAAAAATCACTTCTTTTTTTTCTTGAGATTCTGAAAGTGTGTCTGCTTAACACTTGACTGGCAAAATTCTGACCTTTCATTTTTATCCAAAGGCCGTTTACTTCAAGTGTAAGTTTTGGATTTCACGATCCGCCATCACTCACGTTCAAACCTGACCGATTTGACCTCAGAGGGTTGGATCCGGGAAAAGTGACGTCAAAGGCTCACCAGCTTAAAATTTCTGTGTGTGAACGCAGCTTATTATGTATGCAAAGTGCGAGTTTAAAAGTGTGAAAGCCCAAAACTCCTGTGCTGCATATTAATTCTGCAGCGTACACATGCATCGCATTCTTAAACTAGTGAGCCTTTGACGTCATTTTCTCCTCGATCCAGCTCTCTCAAGAACTTAAATTTAGTAACGGCGGGTCATTAAATAGGAAAGTTCCAGTTAAAATAAACAGGTGCCTTTTTTAAATCAAGGATTAAAACTTGGGTCACTTAGTGTTTAGTTAACATAGTTATGAAATCCAAAGGAAAAAAATAATTTATTTTTAGTCACAGGGGCACTTTAATATTCTCTTGGTTTTTGAAACTCTTCCTAGCCAAAGAAAGATAATGTTTTCTTTGTTCAACCAGTCTTTCTAGCTCAATTCTTTGCCATTTCTAGCTGTTTTTCTGTGGTTTCTCAGCCATATTTCCCTTTTGGTATCCTGGCATAAGACTGAGGTATATTTGGCTATTTCCTGCCCTGCACAGTGGGGCATTTGTCAGTTTTTGCGCAATATTAAAACTAATCCTCACGTATATCCTTGCGCTTTCCTGGTCGCCAATATAACGCAACTGAAAATTTTGCCCTGGCGACCAGATTTTTATAACTGGTCGCCAGTGGGTGATTAACTATTTCAGACCAGGATAATAAATTATACAAACAATAACTTTCACTTTCAGCCAAAGCGATTCAAATAAAATTCAAAGCCGCCCGCCAAGTGGTCACTTACTTTTTACCTTTCCGCTGCTTTTGAAGTATAAAACCGATTTCCCTCTTATTATGATCTACCACAACGTTTCACAGCTACGATCAGTGCAAAGATTCATCACCATGTTTCTTCAGTGGTTTCCCATAACATACGTATTGTAGACGGTTCTGGGGACTGGAACGAGAAATGCTTCATGGTTGTGGCCCAGTGCGAGCAACATGGCAATCTGTTGATCATCGAGTCCCTTTTGACAGTACAATCCGAAAGGAAAGATGGTTTTGAACATAGAGCAAAGAACCAACTGGCAGTTTTTCAGTTGGGCACAACTTGAAACATTTGGCAGTCGCATGAAACTGCTAGCATTTGATTGGTTGCACTTGGTTTTCCAGCAATAGATGTATAATCAGCATGTTTGTATTTATTCTTATTCATCAAGCGGAGAAATTGCCTTGCGGCCCCAAACACATTCTCTTTGTTCTTATTCTTAAAAGAAAAATTGGCAACCAGAGTTTTGCATCTATTTGTGTTTTACCACTTTTTGGCCACCACATTTTTGCATGTGGCGACTGGAAAAAAATTCAGTCACCAGTTGGCACCTGCCTAAAAAAGTTAGTTCCGGACACTGCATTTGGAATCAAGAGACTGCTGTGAACTTTTTGCATGCAACAAGATCGTCGATCAACAATTGGAAAGGAATGTACACTTTTTTATACCTTTATTTTTGACCCAAGATCTTATTCATTGCATAGTCTGCATACGAGCCAAGTGGCCCTCTCAGGCTGGAGCTTATCCCGATTTTAGTAGCATGAAGGGACTGGGAGTATTTTTACTCTCCGCTGGATGGAATGCAGGGCTATCCCCATGCAGCATTAAATTCCCCAGTACCCATTTGCCATTTTTACCCATAATTATGGCATTTTTACCCATATCTGAGAGTTACATGTAAGTACCTTGCCTGAGCTTGATCCGGAGTCAAGCACACTAACCATGACTCTATTGCTCCTCTAAATTACATCATTTTCAATAATTCCAATGCTGACTTTGTCTCAGTCATGACTTATTAATTTTTGCAAATGGAGGCATCCAATACTTGTAAAAATCATAAAATTATGCAAATTAATTGCTAGACTAATCTCCATTTTTATTGTTTACTGACTAACATTATTTTGAACAATTCACTGACTAACTGGCTTATTTTGAGCTGTTTACTGACTAGGGCTGACACTGACACCCTCTTCAGTAGGCTTAAAATGAACACTTATGCCTTAAGGACAGTTTTGTCTGTCCCGACGAAACACTCATATACATCAGATCACCTTCAGGCCCACTAGATAGTATGGACACTTACAAATGTAAGCATCATGTCCTGATCCAATGTCCCTTTGCTGTTGCCTGTATTAACCAAGCTCCTCACATTGTTTTGATCAAGGATCAAAGAAGTTAATTATTGCTTGATCGATTGCATCAAACCTTTGGAGTCTCAGATTTCCTTACCTTGTGCTCCATCTTGCTAGTCCAGAAACGTTGTAATTTTGCATGTCATGTCTGCCACTAGAGTCACTCCGGAAACTTGCAACAGTCGCAAAAAAAACACCTCGCTTCCGATTTCAACTGGGAAGGTCTTGAAGGCCACAATTTTCCCACTACCTGCCTTCAAAATTAATCCCAAGATAACCTTTTGCCTGAACACCACAAAACGATTGCACAACAGGGCAAAGCAGTGAAGCCACTCAAGTTTGATCAACAGCTGTTTGCCTTCCCTCCACCGGGTGACGTCCTTAATACACCAGATTCTCACCTCCTATCAACCAGCTTAAAAGCCGTAAAAGCCAAGAGAACAGAGGTCACTAAGCTTTCCTGACGAAACACTCATATATTCCTCAGATCACCTTGGCCCACTTAAATAGGCCCACTGGATAGTATGGACAAAGCATCATGTCCTGATACAATGTCCCTTTGCTGTAACCTGTGTTGACCAAGTTCCTCATTCTACACTTTGGCCATGCAAGAAATGTACAATTTAAATCCAGATTCAACCTTCAAATTTCCCATATCTAATATGCACCAAACTTTTGAAAGACCTTGAGACCTTAATTAACTTCTGGTAAAAAGCAGGATACATTTCTTAAATATTGATCTACAAATTCCGACACATTTGAAGTGCACCCGGCCAAATTAAGCTTAAGGCTGCTCAGTTCAGCAATTACTTATTATAACTAATACAGATCTTAAAAACCTGAAATACCTGAAAAAGTTTATAAGAGCCTGGTACAGCCTTACTTTGAATATTGTTCCCCTCTTTGGGACACCTGCGGGAAATTACTAAAAGACAAGCTACAAAGATTTCAATCTCGTGCTGCTAGGGTTCTCACTGGTGCCAATTATGATATACGTTCCGCTGATATAATCGAGACCCTCTCTTGGGACACACTTGATGCGAGGCGACTTCGTGCCAAATCATCATTGATGTATAAAATATTAAATGACGACACCGCGCCCAACCTTAGGAACTCCTTTGTTAAAAGGAATGTTGATCAGACTGATTACCATCTCAGAAATAGTGCTACAGATCTGACACTTCCTAAACCAAAGAGAGAGTTTCTAAAAAGGAGTTTTAAATATAGCGGCGCAATGCTTTGGAACCAACTCCCTAGTGAAGCAAAACTAGCGGAATCAATGCATTCATTTAATAAATATATTAAAATGTAGTTGGGTCACGTCATGCCACATGTAATTACTTTATAAACGAACTTAACCTTTATCTATCTCGTGTGGTTCCCTGATTCCCTTTACTAGGGCTAACGCCCAGTGGGTTATCATGGGTTAAACTAGCACTAAAATTTACACTTC